>NNCF01127934.1:0-14409 GCA_002313205.1 Laupala kohalensis | reverse complement strand
AAAAAAAAAAAAAAAAAAAAAAAATACTCCACATTGCCTTCCAGCTGTCGAGGCACTGAAATTGGTACTTTCCACCAACGAAATCACCTTTTCCCTAACTGAGTGCTCGTGATAAGGCATGGCCGTAGAATACTTCGCAAGTTAAACTTTTCTAAGCTCTTGTAAGTCAAGTTCCCCCTCCACTGAGAAACACGAGGTCGTCTGGTCAGATAAGATAAGGTATTGCAAAAATTTATATTTACAGTCGTAGATGAAAGAAATAATTTGAACAAATAACTACATAAAGAATAAATGCAGATTTTTGTTTATTTTTCTACGAATTGACGGAATTTTGTTTCCAAAGAATACTTTTATATAATGAATATAATAATTTCTGAGTGTAAAATGAACTAATTTGAAATGTATTGTCCCTTCCAACTGTATGGCTCAGGAGAACGAAGCCTTGCCACGAATGATGCGATCTATAAATCACTGGTTCAATCCCAGGTGATATACGAGAAAAGATTTTTGGAAGTGAATTCAATTATAAATTAGCTGACAATGTCTGTATGAGAGGTGATAAAAACGATATCTTCATGAAAACTCACGATGCTGAGAAAATTCGTGTTATTTGGCAAAGTCGCATAACGCGTCATCGCACCAACTTTGTTGGCATCTCAACAGATAACAAGCATTCGCAGTTCATTTCCATATCATCTGATATATTCGAACGTCTCCGCTCTACTTTTATTTTTGTTTAACGTGTCGAAAAAATCGAAACATACAATGCTAAGAAAATCGAAATTGGGTACCGTTTTATAAGATTTTTATTATTTTAATACAATCTAGCTTCCTCAAGTATTAAGTTTGTTTTATACAATAGTATCGCGTAGCTGTACTTTATTCACACTTTTTAATGTCTCTTCTAATTCTCACTTTAAAAACACGTAAATTTGATATTGCTGGTTTTGCAATAATGACATGAATTAGTCGCCATATGTGCCTTTGAATAAACCTACAAGGACAACCAACCCTATCATTTACTAATATCAAACTAATTATAATTAAAAAAGTGTATTTTAACACTCTGACCGAAAATCAATAAGGTATATGGTTTAGAGTGGGATCTAATATTGAAAGTGTTGAAACATAATATTTCTTAACGAATATAACAAATGACTAATTGTAAATTTGTCATCGCGATCTCTCTCCATAATTATGTTTGTCTTCTCGATTCATGCATTCTAAAGTTGAGTTATTTCAGGTTATAGAATAAGAAATCCTACTGAATTAAATGACGAAAGTTTCATCTTTGGTGACAAGCATAAATCTAGAAAAAGTTCTGAAATTGAAATAAAAGTAATACGGTTTTTTAATTGTGTTTGCTCAAATCAAAACTACATTTAGTAACATTATTGAGTTTGAGAAAAGGGTTTTATAAGTTAAATGCGTCTAAATATTGTGTTTGAATTAATACCTCTTATGGATAGATCAGTGCTTTCCAATTTGTGAGAGTGTTATGATATCCGTTTTTTTTCTTTCAAACTTGTTCGTACGTAATCTAATATTTTTGTTAAGTAATAAGTGCAAATAATATAAAATCTTCGAAAAACAGTTGGATCTACAACAAACAATACATATTAATTGATGCGAATATGCTTTTATTTCTTTATGCCATGGGCACCTTCGGGACCTACAAGGAGACAGTTTGACTTGACTAAAGAGAATTCTTAATATATAAGCTTAAACCTAAATATTTAGTAAACGTACGGCTCGACTAGCAAATTTGTATGATTGAATTCTTACAATGTAACCCACATTGTATCGTGGAACAATAGCGATTTTTCTGCATTATTCATCATTCAATTACACAATACTATAATTTCCAACATATTCCATTCCATGGCATGTCGTATTGAGATCACATAATTGCGAACTAATTGAATTTCAAGGAGAAATTAAGCTATTTGTCTTTATAAGCATTACTTGCTGTAAATACTTTGAAATGTGTATGACTAAAAGCTAAAAAATATTCCACAAATAATGATAAAATTCAATATTTATCTTCGTGAGTTTTATTACGAATCTCTTCGTTGTTTCTGCTCTACCATTAGACCACCAAATATAAAAGTTACTTTAATTATACGTTCTATTTGTTAAACAAAAGTGACGTGTCATTCGCGTCTCCGTGGTCTGTTTGGGATGAAAATCTTCTGCGATTTAAATTTGTATTTTAAGAAGCAACATAAAGTAGAAAGCCATTTAAATAACCCGCATAAGTCACATAAATATTCCAGTGAAACACCTCATTCGTATAATTTCATATTTTTGTTCAACGCCTTCTGAAAATACGAAATTCTCTGTTGTATTGATGGTAAAATATTATTTTAATTAGAGGAGATTTCTAGATTTAAAACAACAAGTACTTAAAATATGACCCTGAATCTGGAATGCTGAGACCAACCAGTTACAATAACTTCATATTTAAATTTCTATGTATCTTGTCAACTGCGTCGCTACTAATTTGCAGGAGCCACAGTCACTTACTCCTACATATACGCTCCATGAATTCAGAGAACGCATGTCAAAATCCGGCGTATCGCGTATGTTATGAACAAACGATACCGTCACCAAGAGTGATACGCTGTTGATTCTCAATATACATGTCAGCACGCTACCTGACTCACCTCGTGACAGTGCGCTACAGCTCTCAGCTCATGTCAGTGCGCTACCAGACTCAGCTAGTATCAGTGTGTACTCAACCAGCGTCAGTGTGATATCACGTCTCCGCTCACAGCTCATAGTGATCAAGACTTCGCTACCGAACTCGTGAGTTAATACTCCTAACAAACAACAGTTCTCTTCAAGGAAGATCTCGGACTTTACCAATTCGCGTGCCCCTGCTGTCATTGGGCATTAACTATTTCTACTGACCTTTGTCATACTACGGAAATAAACTAGTCCTGTTCACTTCTTGAAACACACAACCTTTTAGTAATATTTATTTGTGGAACGGGGATTTATATATTCTTTCTCCACTTCTCTTCTTCAATCCCCACACTATAAATAAAATTTACAAATTTAATTTACAGTAAATATTATGCTTTATGTCTAATTAATACGTTTATCTTCACAAATATAAATATCCATGTTGGTTCGTAAAAAGTTATATACTCGTAAAGAATGCATCTAAATTACCATGTTCGTCCCCTGCTATTGAAATCAACAATACTGAATATCGGTACTAACATTTTAAATGAAGAATGAATTATTATTATGATTATTATTATTGTAAACACGAAACAAAAAATATCTTCAAGAAGACAGCAAAACTCGACACAGAGCCAGCACCAGCCTCCTGGAGCAGTTTTTTCACAAGAGTGAATATAAGAATCAATTAAAGAACGCTACTTATTGTTGAAGAGAATTAATCTGATTAGAGCTTCTAAAAAAATAAGATTTCATTGTCATGAATCTTTTTAGAGCTCCGCCAATAGTGAGTTGATTTTAAGAAATAATATCACACTATTTATAATGTGAATTTTAATAAAATGTTTCAATATTTAAAAAAGGTTAAAAAACGAATTTGATAAGATACAATACGTATTTTCAGCTTTCTCCTCGTTTTTAGTAAATAAAGCAGCTTCCAGACAAATGAATTTCATCGTCCTTCGACTGTCAAGAGAGCACGCTGGTTGCGCGCCCTGTTAAAGGAATTCTGAAGTATTTCCTTCGCGAGCGAATAACCTTGGTCACTGGTGCACTGTGGTGGCGCAAATTGACACTACCCCCTTTTTTGCGACGAGCAAGAACTTCTCTCTCAGTGTCAACAGCATAGGTGTCCACTGCGTTACTGAAAAACTATTACTATCTTCAAAGCGGGAATGTCGATTTTGCAGAACTGAGCAGGCGCTGCTCTCACCTGTTTTCAAGAGTTGACTGATCGTCTCAGGTGTACTTAATCTGTTACCTGCACGATCGTTTCGAAACATAATATGGGGCCGGCGGCCGGGTTTCGAAGCCCTGACCAAGAACCGACGAGAACTTAGGTGGTTAGAGAAATTAGTAATTCAAGTAATTTCGGGATGCGAAGAGAAGACGTTGAGATATTCAGAATACAATTAAGAGTTTATGCACTGATAATGCGTTGACAACGACCGGAAGGTCTTGACGTTTTCGCATCGGCGAAACGTGCGCTTACGTGAGCAGGAAGGAAGGTAGAGAATTCTTTCTCTCCGATATAAAACTAGCCTACATAAGCTATTGGCTCGAAGTTAAGAAATGTTGAGATTGTTATAATTGCCCTATTTTAAGGGAATTTTCTTTACACAGAATTAATTAAATGGCAATTACTTAGAGTGATTTTATTGTACTCAGAAGTCCTCCTGCATCCGGAGATATTTCAACTATTTTAGACATGTCAATTTGTGTAGTCCTGGGGAGAGTAATATTTCTCTGGATTATTTAAGGTTGAAATTAGCAATGAGTAATGTAAAATTCCTTTATCTAGTAAAGACCTTTTCTAAATAAAACGGAAACGTGTTTTTTAGAACCCATTTCAGGGCTTGTATTGAATGATAATTATAATTGAATGATGAACGCGTTTTTTCATCACGCGGAGTTATGTGGTTTTGTAACCTTTCATTTCTGATTGAATGCTTTTCTCAGCGGTACTATATTATACTAATAAAAGAAGTTAGGAAAGAAGGAAGAAAAGAAGAAAGGAAAGAAAGAAGAAAAGAAAGAAATTATAAAAGGTAATTGAAAGAAGGAAATCAGAGAAAATGATGAAATTGATATCTGAGAGAATGAGAGATACTCAATTAAATGCAGTATTAATTTTTATTCTATAATTTATTCTGGAATATTTTTCTTGTTTTGGTAAATTACTTAAATTTCTCATGTATGAAATGCGATGTTTCATTGTGTGATTAACTTAGTCAATCTGTGTGAATAAAACTCAATTTCATTTTAATATCTTAATAAAAGTGATTTGTTTTGTTGTTGTTGTATTTATTGATATCTATACAAAGTTTTTTGTAATATTACTCTCTGAGCATGTTGTTTTATGTTGCACTATTACAGTCAAAGGGTTATATCTGGGATCAACATATTTCTTGTAGAGGTAATTTATTTATTCTTTATTAATATCGCTAGAATTAACCTGTAATGTTATTCAATCATATTTTATACAACTGTTTTTTTAAATTCTTGAATTCCGATTGACATATAAGAATAGTATTAAAGAATTGCAAATTATGTGAAATTACGATAGATATATATTTGGATATAATTCAGGCGGGTTTTTAGTGGGTATAGTCGAGTCATTCGGCGAGTAACGCACGCGGGGAGAAACATGTTGCCTCTCCTTTGTGCGTAACTGTTTTTTCCCTACTTGTACAAAAATTATCTCTTTAAATTTACTTTTTTCTAGTTTTTTTAATGTTTTGATATATTGTAATTCAGGAGGGTTTTTAGTAGGTATTGTTGAGTCATTTGGCGAGTCCCACACGCGTGGGGAGTTGTTGGCTTTCCTTAGTGCGTAAGTGCATTTTCCCTACCGGTACAAAATTTTAGGGCTCTAATGACCTCGGTGTCGTCGAGCCGTAAAGTCCCACAAAAAAGGAAAACGCTTTACTGAAAATAAGATAGGTTTAAATATTTATTGAAACACATACATATTAAAATTTTAATAAACCACGCTTACATCCGGTCCGATAACATCAGATTCCCCATTGATAACATAAATACACCTTTTCTTTTTGTTACACAAGGAACTTAATTGTACCGTAATTAAGTTTCTAACATGTTGTTTATGACAAATTATTAATTTTCATGACCCCTTCTTTGCCCTTCGTAATTTATTTTACAACAATAATAAAAAACAAAAGTCCTGGGCTAGGGCCTCAAATTCATAAAAAAGCGAAGCACTCCTTCTTCTTCGCAGCGGTTCGTACACAAATTTTTGGCAGATTTATGATCCTTTTGAAGCTCTACCGTCACTGCAGCAACCCCTCGCGTCTCGTCTTTTCAAACATATACTTGACTGAAGGTCGTGGTAAAATTCCGTTGCTTGTGGATATTTTTATCATCAATTAACTCAATAAATTAATTGTGAGTGTAGAAGACATTAACACTTACTTCTACATATTGTCATAGCAAGACGCTGTAACCCCCATAATAAGACGCTATAACACGCAAAACGCCATGATGAGTTTACTTTACGAGACAAACGACGATTGTGTATACCCAGACGCTGTACATGCAAGGCCAACACATTGGACTAAACCGAAGGAACCTATAAACATTACAAGTTCCATGGGTCCAAAGGATGCATATTGATCGAGTACGTAATCAGCGCGTCGTGAATGTTCGTTAAGAAGAGTCTAGAAAGTCTTGATAGATGAACGTTTGTCAAGAAGATTCTGGAAAGCCAAATGGATACCGAGGTGTAATAATTCCGCTAGCGACAGCTGTAAATTCAGTGACGGCGAAGCTCTGCCCGTCCGATTGCTCAGACTATATCCGAGCCGAAACGCTGCCTGTTTCGACTGCGACGCCGAAACACTGCCCGTTTCGTCTGCTGTACCGAAACGTTGCTACGCCGAAACGCTACCCGTTTCAACTACAACGTCGAAACATCACCGGGAGGACCGCTGGGTCCAAGTCTCGCTCTGACCGCCACTGCACCAAAAACTCACCGGGAAGATCGCTGGGATCAAGTCTCCCTCCGATCGCAGAGTCGTACCATCAAGAAGCAAAGTGGATCAATCGGCTATGCTCCTTCCTTTCTCTTTCCTGACTTCCCTTGGTCACCTCTTGTTCTTTTCGATCTCGACGCCTTAAGTGATACGCAGATACGTATCACTTAAGGAGCTCTAGTAATAATGGCCCTTGGGGTGGCCATCTGTTATCACTAAACGGCCATTGGTGGTTCCTTGATATTAATGGCCGTTTACGGCTTGACCTTCGGTGGACACTTGAAAGGAGCGATTTTGCGTTAACAGATGGGCACTCTTGGCAATTTTTACAAGAGCATTTGTGCCCATTTAGAAACGGTGGGGACGTATCTATTCCTGAAATCTACTCTTATAATCCTTGATTATGCTCCTATCACCGATGTATGCTTCAAAATATACAGCAAGCAGATTGGAAATACACACATTCAAAACGTTTTTGCATTAAAAGATATTCAACAATATGATTTTGTTGCGGTACTGCCTGATGAGCAGTGGAAAATCTCTTTTCCATTTCTTTATTTCACTGCTCCGACTGTTGCTTGAAATGCAGTCGTATATTAAGGCTGATCATAATTTCCGGAGGCATGCACGTGTACACAACCAATCACCTAGACAGCGGAAAGGCGATTCGCCGCCCCCTCCGCCCTTCGAAGCGTTCCTTCGAGGCGTGAGATCCGAGTTGTCAGCACCACACCTTAGTAGCGTGAGTTCTGATCAACCAATAAAGACCAGCGACAGTGTCACCATCCTCATGTCATCTTAAGAAAATTGATGGGATTGGTACCCCCCTCCAGGGGACAAAAATGCAAACGAAGTAAGATCTTTCAGACGAGCGAGGAGCCAGTCGAGGGAACAGGCAGTGTCGACAGGGTTCGGCATTCCGCGACACGTACCTTCAGTGCGTCGCGCGTAAGAAGTATTTGATTTCCATGTCCATCAGACACAATCTGTAACTGTGTTTTCTTTTTGGGTTATATTTTCAGAATACATATCTTTTCTGTAAAGTCTGTAAAGTAGAGATATATACAGTAGTGGTGTATTGTAATGAAAGTTTTAAATAGAAAGGAGGGGCATGTATCAATTTCAATAGCTGTACATATGATACATTGATTCCGCGAACCTCGACTCTCATAAAACCTAGAATAATAACTGTATTATATCTCCTTAATTTACTATATTTTAAAAAAAGTTTATATTTACTTAGTTGTACGTAAAAAATGTAGTGCATTTAAAATAATAACTGACGTTTATTATTACTACTACTCTTCAAAATATTATATTGACTCCGGACGGAAGTTTTCTGAAAAAGGCTATCGCACACAATGTTTGAAGTCTCGGACAGTGGCAGCCGAGAAATTTTCTTCTGTCAAAATACTGCAAAAAAGTAATTTAACACTGCAATGGCTAGAAAACGAAAATCACTAGAGCGAGTCGGAAGGGGTCTTCTGTGTTAACAAGAAACTGTATGAATTCGATTAATAAAAATCTGTTATTTCTGAGGACTTTCCCTGTTATCATTTTTTACTTACGATAGTATTTTTTTTAATATTAAAAAACCTGACAATTATTTCACTTCCACTTTTTGTCAGTGTGCAATGAGTTCAGCTTTACTTTGTTACAATACAGCAGGTGTTTCGTGACGTTTAGGATAATTGTGCTACAAGGGTGTTCGTAAGTTGAAGGCTCGTGAATAATTTATTCGCCATCGCGATTCTGTCCTGGTTCAAAAACTGTTACATTAGAAGGAAAACAACGTATTATTTCTCGGTTTACATTGCAAATACGCTTCTCACACCCTCTTCTATACAGAATTACAATGCAAATTTTGGGGTTTTACTCGCCATAAATTGGGTGAATATGCACTTGACTTTACTTTGAAATAATTGTTCTTCGATTATTACATTTTCTCCTAGCCTATAGCTCCGAATGAAGTTTTTCACGAATTCGTCGCAGATTTCAGAAACAGGAGCACATTTTCTACAGGCAAATCTAAGGAATATTAGATTTTTTCGACTCTGGATTTTGGTATGATGTTCCTGATATGAAATTCCCACACACTTATCCAGAGATTGTCACCTTTGGTATTCACAGTGGTGGTAACGCCTCCAATGTTAGCCTAAGCATTACTTTATAATTTACATCTCTTATTTGGTTCCATAAAATTTTAATGTTATCCATCTTTATATTTTACACGTTTGACCCTGCTCACAAGCATTTATTCGTGGAGAGAATGTTGAGTTGAACCTCTGAGTTTTGCAAAAACCTTCATAGCAGGAACTTCAACACACTAAAGCATTTTTTAAGGAAAATGCCAGAAAAAAAAGAAATTTTTTAAGGAAAATGCCAGACCCCTCAGCGGGCTTACATCTAGTAAGTACGTGTTTGGCGAACACGGGGCCCCGAACTGAGTCTGGAATTGCTTCCATTTACTTGTGCCGGGCTCCTTGCTTTCTCTTTCCTGACTTTCTATGGTTACCTCTTGTTCTTTTCAATCCCGACGCTATTAGAGCTAGGGTATCTTTAATTTTCCTCTTCTATTTCTTCTTTTTCTTCTTCTCCTCTTCGTCCTTCTCTTCTTCTTTCCCCCGCAGGGAGCTCAGTTTCCAGTGAGATTGGGCTTGGCGAACCCACGGCCCCGAGCTGGGGACTGGTAATGCGCCACCAGTCGTCGGATACCGTAAGCTTTGGGCATGCTTCAGCGACCACCATTGGCGCGATGGTGGAAAGTTGCGTGTTTCAAAGGACACCTTGCCTTCATTGGCCGGGTCGCGAGGTAGGAATAAACATCTATAAAAAAACCTCAACCTCAAGGTGTGTTACGCGCCGATGAGGTCAATGGGAGTTGAGGACAAACACTCACTAGCGGACAACCTCTGGGGCAACTGCCGCACCTCAGTTGAGCAAGACTTAGTGGCGTGATGCGGGGGCTCCTCGTCACCGGAAATTTATTTCCTCCAAACTCGTGGGAGAAAATGAAAGATTCTTGTTTTCCCCTGTCTTGCGGAGTGGGCGAGCCGCAGGGTAAGTACCACGCCTCAGGATCTTCGAAGCGGCCGAGGGTTCACAGCCCTCCCACTTCAGAAAAGAAGAAAATGTTAAAGAGCATTCCCTACGAGAATGTTTTTGTCGTTATGAACCGTATAGACGGGACACTTGAAAAAGTGACCTCGCTCTATATTTTTAAAGGTTTAGAAGGTCTCGTTGGTTCATTGAAGACCAATAAAAGGTTAAAAAACGGTGCAATGTTGCTTGAGACAAAAACAAGCAAGCATTGAAAGTACTTGATTGTAGTATGCTTGGCGAGTTCCCTGTGAAGTGCGAACTCCATGCTGCACTTAATCGCAACAAGGGGGTCGTACGTTGCAGAGACATAATGGAAATGGCAACAGACGAACTTGTTGCAGAATGGGAGGCTGACCACGTAGTTGAGGTCAGTCAGATCATGAGGAAGGTAAATGGTGTTCTGGAGAAGACCAGTTCCTTCATCGTGACTTTTGACTGTCCTAAACTACCAAAGGATCTGAAGGCTGGATGGCTGAACCTGCCGGTCCGTCCCTTTATACCAAATCCTCTGCGCTGTTTCAAGTGTCAGAGGTTTGGACACACGACAACATCGTGTAAGGGACGTGATACCTGTAGAAAGTGCAGAAAGGAGGCACACGAACCCGGCGTCTCATGACCAGGGCCAGCAAAGTGCATTAATTGCACAGGAAGCCACCCGGTATGGAGGAGGGAGTGTGTCGCCTTTCTTGAAGAAAAGAAAGTGCAGGAAATAAAAAGTACGGAGAAGATCCCGTACGGTGAAGCGAGGAAGAAATTCAGGGCTTTACACCCTGTATTTTATACCAGTTACTCCACCACAGCCAAGACTCCAAAGCAGATGAAAACGGTATCTGTTCAGGTCGATTTCACTGAAGTGTCTACGACAACGGCGTGCACATGTCAGTGTAAATGCGGAAAGAAAGATATTTCAGTCGTTCCTGTCAAGCCTAAAACACCACCAACAGCGCGTCCAGCTACTACAAAAAAACCAAGTAGTACAAAACCTACTACAACAAAAACACATACAAAGACAAAGCAGGGTTCTAGGACTAAACCCCTGAATCCTGTTCAATTTTCGATAACATCAAGTTCAACACCAAACAAAAATTCGCACAGACGTAAAAAGAACGTCTCTGTGCTTTCTTCCTCGGAGTCAGAATGTGTATTGTCCGACGGTGATGCGGAAATACACATTCACGAACCTGATCCCGGAGGTTCCAAACACTAATGGCTTCCAAACTTCAGTGGAACCTTAATAACTATAGAACTCAACGTGAAGAGTTACAACTCTTAGCGCGTCGTAATCCGATCTGTATTTGCCTGAAAGAGACACTCCTTTCACCAGAACACTCACTCTCTCTGCGAGGATACAGAAGCTTCAGATATGACGACACCACGGGAGATCGAGCAAGAGGTGGAGTTGCCGTGTTTGTTAGAAACACAATCCTCTGCTCACCTGTTCTCCTACAAACTCACATCCAGGTTATAGCAGTTAAAATTTATAGTGATCCATATATGACCGTGTGTTCTATATATCTTCCTCCGACACGAGATTTTTCGGAGAACTCCCTCAGAGATTTAATTCATCAGCTTCCTCGACCATTCCTCCTCCTTGGAGATTTCAACGCCCACAGTGTACTGTGGGGCTCGTCGAGCGATTGCCTTAGAGGCCGACTGTTGAATAGTTTTTTTGAGCGGGAAGAGTTATGTCTACTGAACACAGGGGAGATGACCCACTTTCCGTTTGCCACCGGGTCTTGGACGGCTATAGATCTGTCAATTTGCTCTTCTGAAGTTGCTGATATCTTTCAATGGAGGGTAGAAAATGATCTGCATGGTAGCGACCATCATCCTATCTGGTTGTCCTTGCAGGAACGTGCAACTGTTCCCGAATGCAAGCCACGGAAATGGATTCTCAGTAAGGCTTATTGGACACAGTACCGTTCTCTGTCTTTCTTCAGATAAACAGGTAGTGTCCAAGAGGGTCGACCATCAGACCCAGGTAATTCATCACGCCGCTCAAGAATCCATTCCGAAAACATCTATTTTTCGCGAAAACCTCATGTCCCCTGGTGGAATGACGCATGTCGCTCCGCCATTCGGGCAAGGCGAAGACCATTACGGAAATTTAAGGCTAGTCCATCTCCGGAAAACCTCGCCGCATATCGGATTGCTAGAGCAAAAGCGCGCAGAACTATCAAAGAATCCAGATCCACCTCCTGGAAAGAGTTTTTAAGAAACATTAAGGGAACAACATCGTCTACTAAAGTATGGGAGTCAATCCGAGAGATATCTGGAAGGTATTCTCGAGTCCCAATATCTGAACTCTATTATCAGGGTCGGATTCTCACCAACAACAGAGATATGGGAACAGTGATGGCTGAATACTTTGCTGCCCTAACATCTACAGCAAACTGCGATCCTGATTTCGCGAGAAAATGGGAAGTGGCAGAGAGCACATATTTTGACTTTCATTTCAACAACTGGGAACCCTACAACTCTTCCTTCTCCATGTGGAAACTTAAGTCAGCTCTAGCAACAGTCCACTACACTGCTCCTGGCCCGCTTCAATTCGTTATGAAATGCTGAGACAAACTCACTCTCGAGTCGAAGGAATAGCTTCTGGATATCTTTTATCTTTCTTGGTCCGAGGGAGAATTCCCTAATTCCTGGAAGGAAGCAACGCTTATCTCCTTACTAAAACCAAGAAAGGAGAAAATGAACATTTGTAGTTATCGAAGCATTGCTTGACGAGTTGCGTTGGTAAAACTGGGGAGATTTATCAACCGACGTTTCGTCTGGCATCTTGAACGGCATGACTTGCTGAGTCGATCTCAGGAAAGTCCATTCCACACTGGACAACATACTTCTCCTGGAATCAGCAATTCAAGGTGCTTTCGTCCGAAGACATCATCTCATCGGAATATTCTTTGACATCGAGAAGGTTTACTATACTACTTGGCGTCAAGGATTATACAACAACTCTATACCTGGGGTTTTAGAGTACGTCTTCCCCTGATGCTCATGTCCTTTTTGGATAAACGTTCTTTCCGCTATAGAATTGGAAGAGACACCTCGGATCTCCTTCTCCAAGATAACGGTGTTCCTCAGGGCTCAGTCTTGTGTGCCACCTTATTTGCAGTGGCCATAAACAGCATAACGTCTGCTGTAAAGAATCCTGTTTTACACTCTCTATTGTCGATGACTTTGCTATCTCTTGTTCATCACAGAGTGTCACAGGTGCGGAGCGACAAATCCAACTCGTCCTCAATAGATTATACCAATGGTCGAAAACGACAGGCCCCCCAGGGGGCTTACATCTAGTAAGTNAACACGGGGCCCCGAGCTGAGTCTGGCATTGCTTCCACTTACTTGTGCCATGCTCCTTCCTTTATCTATACTGACTTCCCTTGGTCACCTCTTGTTCCTTTCGATCCCGACGCTATTAAAGCTAGGGTATCTTTCATTTTCCTCCTCTTTTCTTTCCTATATTTCTTCTTCTCTTCCTCCTCCCAGGGGGCTTACATCGGGTAAGTATGTGTTTGGCGAACACGGGGCCCCGAGCTGAGTCTGACACTGCTTCCACTTGCTTGTGCCATGCTCCTTCCTTTATCTATACCGACCACCCTTGGTCACCTCTTGTTCCTTTCGATCCCGACGCTATTAGAGCTAGGGTATCTTTCATTTTCCTCTTCTTTTCTTTCTTCTTCTTCTCTTTTTTCTTCTTTCCCCCGCAGGAAACTCAGTTTCGAGTGAGTATGGGCTTGACGAACCCACGGCTTTGAGCTGAGGACTGGTACTGCGCCACCAGTCCTCGGACACCGTAAGCTTTGGTCATGCTTCAGCGACCACCATAGGCGCGATGGTGGAAAGTTGCATGTTTTGAAGGGCGGAGATCTTGCCTTCATTGGCCGGGTCGCGAGGAAGGATTAAACCTCCATAAAAAACCCTCAACCTCTAGGTGTGTTACGCGCCGATGAGGTGAATGGGTGTTGAGGTCAAACACTCTCTAGCGTTTCAACCTCTGGGGCAACTGCCGCACCTCAGTTGAGCAAGGCTTAGTGGCGTGATGCGGGGGCTCCACGTCACCGGACATTTATTTCCTCCGAACTCGTGGGTCGAAATGAACGATTCTTGTTTTCCCCTAACTCTTTCCCTGCCTTGCGAAGTGGGCGAGTCGCAAGGTAAGTACTCCGCCTCTGGATCTTCGAAGCGGCCGAGGGTTGCCAGCCCTCCCGCTTTTGAATCAAAAAATGAAAAGTTACAGAACATTCCTTACCAGAATGTTTTCATAATANAAAAATGAAAAGAAACAGAACATTCCTTACCAGAATGTTTTTATCATTATGAAAAGAAAGGAAGGAACTTTCGAAAAAGTTTCTCCCTTTTATATATATAAAGGGCTTCAAGGAATATGTGGTACACTAAAGAATATCTGAAGGTTACGGAATGGTACAATGTTGTTGGAATCCATCTCCAACAAAAGGGCCCTAACACTGTTAAAGTGTGAAATGTTGGGAGAGTTCCCTGTGACTTGCGAGCTCCATGCTTAATCGCAGCAAGGGGGTCGTAAGTTGCAGGGATATAATGGATATGTCAACTGAAGACCTAGTTTGGAATGGGAGGCTGACCACGTAGTTGAGGTCAG
>NNCF01127933.1:177851-253671 GCA_002313205.1 Laupala kohalensis | reverse complement strand
TTTTTTTCAACAATTTTCATATAGTAAGAGGCTCATTTTTCATGAGATTAACGTAAGTGATACACAAGAATGAGTATTGCAGCCCTTCATGCTTCCTAGTGAAAGAGAACAAGAAGTTGATAAGGAATAATTGATGAAACTGAAAATAAATTCAATTTTTAGATAAATCAGAAAATCTATTAAAGGCATTTTAGAGGTCAGGGGCACATATTTTTTCGAATAAACAATAATTGTTTTGGCAAAAATTTACAAATATTTTTTGACAATGTTCATACACTTTTCAGACTAAATATTTATAAGAATAGCGTGATACGTAAGAGTGAGTATTGCAGCTTTTGATTTCCCGGAAACGGAAGAAAACTCTCATGATTCACACTTAATGACGTCGTATTGGGTAGTTCAATTTCGCGTACGCTACGCAGGTCACGAAGATGTTTCCTTGTGAAGAAGAACGAGGTGTTACTAGGGAATAATTGATTAAACTTGTACAAAAAATTAAATTTTTGAAAAAGTCAGAAGATTTTTGTAGGCATTTTTAGCGTTTAGAGACATACATTTTTCGAATAAACATAAAATGTTTTTGCAAAAATTTACAAATTTTTTAAATCAAATATTCATTCACTTGTCACGGTAAACATTTATGAGAATAACGTAAGGAAACGAAAGTGCGATTATTGAATTTTAATGCACCGTACGCGGAAAGATAATCACACGAATCGCACTTCATGATTCATGTTGGTTAATTCACTCTCGAGTACGCAATCGGTAGTTATTGAGACGATTCCTAGTGAAAGAGCAGCATGGTGTTATTACGGAATAATTGATGCAACTTTGAAAAAAAAATTTAATCAAAAATTCATTTGAAGGCATATTAAGAGGTTGTTTTCGTATTTTCCGAAAAAACACAAAATAAATTCTTGGCAAAAAGCTTCAAATTTTTGTAATCAATTTTCATACACTTTTAGATTAAATATTCATAAGAATGACGTAGGAGATACGCAAGAATGAGTGTTGCTGCTCCTAATGCTCTGGAAGCGGAATAAAACTCATACGACTCGCACTTTATTACATAGTTTCCGATAACTGAACTTCGCGTATGCTATCGCAGGTCATCGAGACGCTTGCTAGTGATAGAGACCAAGGTGTTACTAAGGAACAATTCAATAATCGTAAAAGAATTTCATTTTTAAAAATCAGTAAGTATTTTGAAGGCATTTTTAGAGTTTAGGGACATTTATTTACGTAGGTACACAAAAAGAATTTTCGCAAAAATTTTTATTTATTTTTTTCATGAAATTTCATACACTTGTCAGGTTAAATATTCATGAATAACGTAAGTGATACTCATGAGTGAGTATATCAGCTCTTGATGTTTCGGAAATGGAAGAAAACTCGCGCTTCATGAGGTGGTGTTTAGAAGCTCACTTTCGCGTATGTTGTCGTAGGTCATCGAGACGCTTCCTAGTGTAAGAGAACAAAGTGTTACTACGGAATTATTGACGAAACTTTGAAAAAATTTTAGATTAAAGAAAAACATATCATATGCAGCTATTTTTAAAGGATAGGGAAATTTTTCTGAATAAACACAAAAAAAATTTTGCTAACTTTTTTCATCAATATTTATACACTTGTGTATTTAAATACAAAGAGAATAACGTAAGTGAACGCAAGAATAAGTATTGCAACTCTTGATGCTCCGGAAGCGGAATAAAATTCATACGACTCACACTTTATTACGTCGTGTTCCGTAAAAAAATTACAATTCATTTGAATAAATTTTTAGACGTTACAAACACATATTTTTCGAAAAAAAACAAGAAGTTTTGGAAAAAAATTTAATTTTTTAATAAATTCTCATACATTTGTCACGCTAAATATTCTTGATAATAACTTAAGTGATACGCAAGTGTGAGTATTGCAGTCTTGATGCTCCGCAAGCGGAGGAAAACCTGTGAGAAGTGATATTGGCCTATTGTTAGTTACATTATGTTTGTCTCCTTTTTTGTGAAGAGGTTTTATGATAGCAGTTTTAAAAATTTGTGGGAAGATGAAATTTTTACATTCCCGAATGTAAAAAATTCATTATTTTTACAAGAACGCCATGATTCCAAGCACTGATCGGGAAGAAACTGATTGAAATCATATTAATATATGTAATAACCTTTCGAATTATAATATTAGAAATGCGAATTAAAACATTCGAAATGATAATTTTAATATATTTCCAAATAAAAAATTAATGGCTTTTAAATGTATCAAAAACTCTTGTAAGTAGATGATATTGATATTCTAGTAAATATTTACTGATACATGTTAACAAATATTGAAAAATAAAAAAAAATTGGCTAGTTTTTGATAAAAAATTTTCAGTTTATTCTGAAAATATATGTCCCAACTCTCTAAAACTCCAGAATGGTTTTTGTTATTTTTTCATAAATTATTTTCTGTTTTACAAATTTGATCACCTATTCCTGTGTTTTACCTTTTTATCCATACATCCTGCTGTGCAAGTCCCATGGGACTTCTTCTCTTTCATGAGCATTGGGATCTGCACTACACATTAATGTAAGGCTTAAGTTATTGTAGTGAAAATTAACTATAACTAGTAAACTTACATTACAAAATAAATGAAAGAAATTAATAAAAGTTGGTGGCATAAAATTTTTGTGATTATTTTTAAAATATATGTCTCAGTTCTCTAAATATGCCGTTAATGATTTCGTAATGTTTTGCAAAAGTTCAATTTTTTCAAAGTTTTGGGAACTATTTCAGAGATTAACCTAGCTCTCTTTTACTAGAATCTATTTTGATGACCTGGAATGTCGCACACCAAATTGAATTACAGAGCACTTGGGTTGAATACTAGAATTAAAATTTTAAAATAATACAATTTTTTAATTTTGAGAATTTTTATTGTAATGAGGCATAAAGTTATGGAAGGTACATTTTGGAGGCAATGGACATTTTCTGACCCATCTCAGATAAATCGTTTCTTAAAGAGATTTTTAATTTGGATAAATTATCTCATGTAATTACCATTTTTTCCTGTGCAAGGTTAGTATTTTTGTCTTGTTTGATCTTTTATTTTTATTAGTTTTATCAAATTGTCAACATTTTGTATGGACTAAGCCTTGAATATTATGGAAGTAAATAATGTTGATCTTGCAATAATAAACCTGTATACGCCCAGCTTGTTTTTTTTTAATTGTTCAATCTTTTATATTGCTAATGAAACAACAATAAACCCTAAAAGTTTATTTTTAAAATACAATTTTTTCCCTTTTTAAAAATCAACTGCCTCAAAAATGTACATGGGAAAAATGTACTGGGAGTTGGAGATGTCTCGGTACACCTGCAGTTTTATGCACTACTATGAGAACATGGAGCTGTGAGTACATTTGGAAACATGAAATATACTTTTTTGTGTATTTCGGTGAATTGTAATGTTTTTTGTTGCATAACAGTCGAGAAATAAGTACATATAAGTTCTATATACGTAAAAATTGATTAAAGGCAAAATATTATGGAAATTTTTTTACTAAAATAGAACTTGGTAATCAATATTCATTAGTACATATCCTATAGAACCTAGTTGTTTCCTTTTAATGCACCTTCTTCAGCTTTGCTTAAATCATATACCCCAAATAGGTATATGGATCACACTTTATAGAAACATACAATAGGCATTTTGTGGATATGTTGCTCTGTGCATTAGTACCTTACAATTAATGAAATATAGAATTATTGATGCTTAAGGAAGTCTCTTTGGAGTTATATTGCAACCTTTTTTTGTGTAGCAGATCTGAGAAAGAGCGAACCTATGTAAATTTACTTTTGAATTCATGTTGGTACTATCGGATGTACAAAAACAATATTTTCTTCAACATATTGATCAAAACCATTACATTACATTTTTCACTCCAGGATGGTGAATATCAACACCTTTTCAACCGCAGACAATTTCTGCAAAGAATACAATAGCTACAGTATAAGAGCAATAAATTATACAGTTTTATGAAATCTTACATGAAACTATGATTTTCTTCAAACATGATCAATTTTTGTTTCTGGACAAAAAACGTTAATCTTTTCCAGAGAAGTTAAACTAAATCTACAGGAGTTCAAATATCT
The DNA here is from genome assembly GCA_002313205.1 of Laupala kohalensis. NCBI lineage: Eukaryota > Metazoa > Arthropoda > Insecta > Orthoptera > Trigonidiidae > Laupala > Laupala kohalensis. The sequence continues at coordinate 249,540 of NNCF01127933.1, read as the reverse complement.
CTTCAGGAGACATTTACAAAAGCTGTAATTCACCATTCTTTATTAGGTTTGGTACAAAGGTTTATATTTACAAAGGTTTTGCTCTGGCATTCATTTTTGTTCTTTTTTAAAATTTGCAGATGTCGATTCTTTTTTGATATCTTATACCATGGTTGTTTATTATTAGTAAAAGGGATTGGGGCAAATATCTGATAGTACAGTAAAAGAAAGGGTGCCATCTTCATCAGATAAAGAAGATAAGGTTCCCCAAGCAAGTCTGATTTACTCCACTCTCAGTCAAGACCACCTACACTCATTTTATTATTTATCACCACCTTGGATTTATTAATTTAGTAGAGAGGGTAATACTTGACAGCTTTATATCATAAGTGTAAAACATAGTCTAGAAGTATATTATTACTCGAAAATCCATCTATAATGAGTAATAATGCACATTACGTACAGACCATAATAATATTTACAAACATGTGTAACCAACCATGCCCAGTGTTGCATTATTGGGGTGCTTATATATTTTGGTTAGGAATCACTGCTATCTCAAATCAATTTTAAAATACACTTTGTTTGATCTTAAAAGATTATAATTAATAAAAGCAAATATTTTTAAAACATTATTTAAAAAAACAGACATATATTTCACTTAAGAAAACAATTAAAATAAAATAAAATAAAATAAAATAAAATGCAACATTTCAATCCCTCATGCAAAGATTTTTGCCTGATGATGATCCACATGATTTTTAAAAGTAAGGTCATTTTATTGAGTATTAATAAACATGCAGACAGAAAATAAGACTATAATAAAAGCAAATGCTAGGAATTACAATTACTACTGATTCTGATCAGACATTTTGTGGGTTCAAAAACTAGGAAACATTTGAACTCTCAACATTTGAAGCTAGCATGCTTCATTTTGTTATATTAATTAGCCCTTAAATCTTGCTTGCAGCAGCCAACTCATTACAAAAACATCACAAAACACTATTTAGGAATAATCTAAAAATTGATTAGTAAAGTGACATAAAAATAGGGTGGTGAGCATATATAGGTTAAGGGTTCTTTTGAAACCTCATGGTGGAAACAATTACCCTTATTTGCCAGCCAGGATGGTGAATGTAAATAGAAAAGAACACTAACTAATATTAATAGTGGTAATAAATATATTTCAAATTTAGCTTTGTCCTTACATAAATACAATTCATATATCACTAAAGCAAATTATTAATACTTTTACTATTTATAAATAAAGAGAGATAAAATTAATGCCTCATCTGTAAATGGAATAATTTATTTTTGATATAGTATTTCATACTGAGAGTTAAAATCAAACCAAAATTCCAAGGAGCACAATAGCTCTGAATGTTGTTGGTCAGATAGTAAAATGTAGGCCATAATGTTTACCAATAGAAAACAGTTAATTATTGATTTGTACTTAACCTATTGATAGAAAGCCTTTATTAATAAAAAATGATAATTTATGTGAAGGCAACAAGTAATGCATAATCTCTAATATATGTACAAATGATTAAAATATGATATACGCTACTTATGACACAGTCTACATTTCTATACAATTATATAACATGTAACTTAGTTACTCATTCTAAAAATCTCATGATTCCTAATCAAAGCATGAATATGCACAATTTTCACTATAATGCTCTTCCAAGGTGAACCAATACAAATCAAATACTACTAATGATAAAAACATAAATGAATCATCCATGTAATTTGAAAGTGTCAACAAGTATATGGATTTCAGTCTTCACAACATAGATGAGCATTTACAAATATCTCTTTAAATTAAAGAGCTGTTCATAACTCTACAATCACTGCTTATAACCCCATTCCAAAAGCTTCCAGTTTTACAGATTAACATCTTTGATCATGAGAAAATTGTTTCACACTGCAACGTATGTGAAAATAGTGATAAAATAAAACATTCAATCCTTCACTAACTCAATTGTTTTGTGCAGTGTGTTTCAGCCAATTGAATCTGATGAGCGTGCCAAACGCTGTGTGCAATTTTTTTTATCAGGCAAACATATGTACTCTTTAACATACAACTGCTTCTGATATTGGATTTTCAGTTATGTTAATGTTTGAAGCAGACCAGAGAGGGGTAGGGACCTGGGTCTGCATCTTAGATACAATATCTAGAGCTTCGAGGGAAGCTCTGCGATAGTTGGCCATTTTGTTCTCAGTCAGAGGAGCAACTGAAACACATGTAAAGAACTATGTAAAGAACAATAGTAAGATACAGAAATGTAGCCATAAGAGACACATTTTAAATCTATTAGAAAATCATTATATGCAGTTTGATTTTTTAAACTCATCCAATACTAACATCATGCTGTAAGTTTAATAGTGAAGAAAAAAGATACAGGAAAATGATATAACTTACTCATAATAATTGCATGCACAATTATGTATACTATATTAAATTGTCGCATAGAATAATGAGATATTTCAAATTAAGCCATCATTGCATCATTAAATTTCACAGTAAATGTAAGAGGAATTAATCATATTCCTCATTATGTTTCTTCTAGTTCTTCTTAAATCAACAGTAAAGATCATTCAATTTTATATAAATACATTGTGCCTTCTAATTGTAAATAATCAGCAGATGAAGTATTGAATTTTGTATTAAATAGATTTAAAGATTATAAGTCACATGTCTAATGCAAAATAAAAAATTACTTATATTCTACAGATGAAGAGAACTCATTAAAACCTGGTACTAGAGATCAAGACAAAATACACACTACTGTAAACCATCTCAAATATATAGCTGGAAGATTAAAAAAATAAAATAAAAAAAAACTTGTCTACTATGTATAAATGGTAACATGTCACAGACAGATACACAATCCAGTAAGAAAGTAGAGGGTATCAGCAAGCATTTATGAAATTTACAACAGTATTAATACCATTATGAATAGGCAGAATAGATTAAATACTTCAAATAATTCCAATAATACTTTTTAATGCAGCTGAACTTAAGAAGTTCAATATTACCAAGAGACACAAACAAGAGTTTACAAAGGACACTAGAAAGAGTTATTAAAATGTTGTGACAAGAAGATAATGCATTCTATTCTTCAACACATAATGGTGCATGCTTTAGGTTAAGAAGAAAGAGACAGAGTAGAACTGGCACAACACTGAGGTTTGATCTAAGAACACTTACACTGACTGAACCAAGACTTTGGGTAGCAGTATCTTGGCTGGGGTACACACATTTTGTTAATTACTATTACCTTCAGCAGTTGAGGCAGAAACGCTCTTCCGAGAAACTCTCAAAGCTTAAAGAAAAGAAAAAAGAGAAAATAAAAAAGGAAATAGGGGTGATAATGATCTAAACTATTAGAGGCAAACACTAAAGGAAACTAAAGTTCTACACACATATTTGTACTTAATAAAATATATTTAAATAGTGCATAGGCAAAAGCAAAACACTATTCCAGCACTAAAGAAAAATGTAAATGATTTTGTATACTTCACTAAAACAGGAAAGCTAATGTTATTTAAACTAAAGAATTGAATGCAATCAAACACAAATGGAAACTATTTCAAGCTAAAGTTTAAAATCATAATGAATAAATTCAGATTAAACATTGTAAAATTAATGAAAGGAGTAAATCAAAAAGGGAACAGACAATTAAATTCAATTATATAAATGTATATACATACCATGCCAATTCCCTCCCGAAATGGTAACATTGAAAATAAAGTTTTGTACATTGCTAGTCAGTGTGAAATATTCTCCTCTGCACACTTTGCAAAGACATCAGAGTATTTCAAGTTTTGCACAAGGCTTAACTTATTACCACAATAATATTAAGAATTTCTTACAATACATATATACACAACAAATATGCACTAGTTGCATGCACTTCCAAACAATGAAATAACATTGTATTTAAACCTTTTATAACATTAATACTAAATACAAAATGAATGAAAGTACACCTTGTCATTTTTATTGAATTCTGAAACTAGTGACTTCAGCAGTGTACTGAATGAAGCAACAAACTTCAAGAAGAGTGAACTACTAAAACACTAGTAACAGTATCGCGCAACTTTAATGACAAACTCAACAATTAGCAACAAATGACTTACCATAACCCTGTCCTTGCAAGAAGAGTCGGAATGCTTCACTCACTTTGGCTGGTTGTTCCTCAAGCACCATACCACAATCTTGTATCTAAAGAATAGAAAAAAAGAAATATAAACAGTCTTCAACAATGTTACACTTGTAAAATAGTAATGATCAAGACTTAAGGAACCAGGGGCAAGAACATGAAAAAGATTAAAAACAAGAATTTTAAATAGGCACAAGAGAAATATCTCAATCCTACTTCTAGATGTGGAGTGAGAAAGTTATTTAGTGTGGAGGGGTGAAGGGACAAAATGCTAGAAATAAAAAAAGTTATTTTTATTGCTTCACACATAATATTTATGGAAGGTTAAAATACAGTTTTTGCTCACTAACATCTGGGGGAGATAACTTCAATTATTAATTGAATCATAATTAAATGAAAATGACATTCAGAAAAAAATACAATAATTCTACCACTTATATTAATTAGTGAATCTTAATTAATTTTGTAAGTTTGCAATCTTAATCTTACAAAATGTTTTATTAGTTCTTTAAAGCATTGGGACACACCTAAACCTCAGGAAAGTTAGTCAAATATTTCAGAATCAATCCATCACCCCATGTGCAAAAATATTATAAATTATAAAACAAATATGTCGAACCTTCATCCATGTTGAATTGGTTGGATCAAGACGTCCATTGAGAGTAACTGTGTCATCAACATGGGGACTTAATGCTCCAGTAATGTTAATGACAGGCATGCACAATGTGTGGCCTTCTTTCTTACGGTTTGGGTCAAGTTCACGAACAATATTAAGATCAGTTCTTCTTATGTAACTGTCAATAAATAATGCAAGATTCGTAGGATTGACATTTCTTTCAAAATAATTGCGATACACCTGTACAAGATCGTGGTTTCTTTCTTCAGTTCCCTGGAACATAAGGGATATTTTAAACACATAAATATTTTTTTATAAAGAATACAATAAAAAATTAAGAATGAGAATCAATAATGTCCTTTGAAAGTTTGTGTTATGACATTGCACTCCTTCCTCAATAAAACAATATTTCCTTTTTCTTTTACTTTCAACCAATAACCTACACCAAAAATATGGTTCTACTACCTGCTTTTGTTCTATTAGATTTCAAATTGAAAAATATTTGGATCTTTTATTTTTCAATTCTGAATTGAAAAATTTAACAATATAATTACAACATAATTACAATTGGTTTAAATTAATAATTTCAATGAGATTGCAAATTGTATTAATAATTGAAAGGAATTCACAGAATTCAATTTTATTGCTTCTGATTCTTGTCTGACCTGGGTCAGTGGTTTCAATTATTTTACATTTTGGTTATAATTGCATAAGTTACCCTTCCAAAGTGGTGCCACATGAGATAATCCAGAACACCCTGAGTCATTCCTTTTGACCTTAGATGTCGTGTGTTTAATTTCTGATATCCCCATTCGATCCAGCCAGCTTGAGTTGATACACAGTTAATGATGCATAAAGCTTCAATCTGAAAATGTAAATATTATCATAAACACTTAACATCCATGAAAATTATTACATTAACAATAGTACAATCAGTTTATATATTTTGTTGTATTGTAAAACATTAATGATGATATAATTTTTAACTATATCAGGAATCAAATTTCAAGTTACAAATCTTGAACTATTATATCAAATTTGCATGTTTTAGAAGATCCAGAATAATTTATTTTTCTTTCTTTTAACCATAAACACTTATATTTGAAACTAGGGGCAATACGAGGACTTTATATATTTAGGGGGAGATGATAACACACACACTCATACAAGACTCATAACAAATATACTCATTTATTGTTTTATCCATTTAAATAGTACAATCAGTACAGCACACATTTAATTCCTGATGTAGTTATAAATATTTAAGTTATAAGCATAGCATCATTAATGTTTTAAAATACAACAAATAATAACAAATTAATAACACAACAACAAAAATACAGCAAGGTATCTTACTTTTCCAGGATGAGCCAGAGCATATCTAGACAAAATGTTAGCACCTGCACCAACTCCAAAACCAATCACACTTCTTAGACCAAAATGAGACAGAACAAAACTTATCTGATCCGCTAGTTCATCCATGGTTGGGTAAATATAACTGGAAAAAATAAGATTATTTTAATAAAACACAAAACAAGAAATTCTAATATAACTTTTATTCAAAATAAAAATGTCTCTTATGAAACTAGATGAATTTCTTACTCTTCTGGGAGGGTAGGAGCTCCTTCTTCCTGTCCAGGAGCAGTCACATGGTACACGCAAAAATTCTCCAATAGAGCCCTCATATCAATGTAGTTAAAGAATGTTTGGAAGCATGAAACATCTGAAACAGGGAAAATCATAATGAACTTTTCCTCAAGTATTCCATAATTAATTAATCCTGAGAAAAAAATTATTATAAAATTGATTTTGGAACAACTTGTTCACACAGTTTACACTTGTTATTGAACAATCTCACACCAACTTTCTTAACATTGTAAGTATGACATTAAAGTTAAAAATTAACCTTACTGTTTTATGAGATGTCAAATGAACCAATGTTTCTTAAAGGATTTCTTTGCACTGCACAAGTATAAGTAATCAAGTGTCACCCTTCTTCCTGATTGCGTCCCCCTTGCCCATTGCAGAGGGAAATTTGTACAACCATTCTTTTAATACTAAGAGCATGTTAAACCCCCATTTTTCATTAGTGACTCTCTAGAAGCTCAAAAATATTTTGTTATTAATGAAAGGACTGACAATTCATTTTTTTAAATATATATCTAAGCAGATTTTTTCTACCTGATATGACTTTATGGATTCAAGGTGCAATAAAGCAGATAAAATGTACAAATAACGTTTTACTGTGTTAAATATATTATTAAACACAGTAATTAGTTTCATTTCAAGTAACCTTATGCATTTGTTTCAATTCATGTAATCTACTTCCCTTTACTATCACTTACAAATAGAAACGTTTTCCTGAATACGCAATTCAGGGTTTTCTACTGCACAAATGCTCACCTGTACTGCACAATTTGTGCTCCACTTCACATTTTAAAAAAGCTTTGAAATCAATATGTCATTGAATACATGCTTTCATTCAGTTTCATGTGTTTATTTTCAATGAACAGAAAAAAAACCATTAATGTTTTCACAAATCCGAATCGTGCTATGTGTTGCATACTCAAACTGGAGATCTTAAGACTAAATCCTGAGGACCTTACAGCTCATTCTCCTTACATTTAAAGTAGCGGATTGTCCCTCGCGTTCTTGAAACAAGCTGTCTCCTTTGTAGCATCGGCAACACGATGCCTATCCTACCAATTCAACAGAGAACAGGGTTTAACTTCGGGGTATTAGAATGTTTTTCAGCTTTGAGTTAAAGAAAATAAACGGTTTGAGTAATCGACTTCAGATTTGGTGAGAAAATACATTTGAAAAATGTAGGGCATACATTTTTTTTCCACAACCCCTCAAAGATATAGGGCAGAGGTCCACACACCCTCTGATGGTTAGGTGTCGACATCAAATTTGTGAATGAAGTACGTAGCTTACGCTTCATATTTACTGACATCAAATGAATTGCTTTTGTTATTTTTCAAATGCCTTCAAAGTAGAAGACAAAATTTTTCGAAATAAGCTGAATTGTTTGGCGCATTGGCTGGAGGGCGAGTTACTAGCTGTTGGGAAACACATAAGCCGTGTGGCTTAGTCAAACAACCACCCTCGTGAGTAGTTTCATCGGTTTTAACTTTTACTTTCTATTTCAAGTTTATTGAAGAAACCAAATACATCATCATTATTCCCTTATAATATCTTTAGTTTCAGAACATACACTCTCAATAGGGACGAAGTAGTTGGGGTTGACGATGGTTTTCGAGAAAAAGGTAATTGTTTCATCTTGGTTTCTCGAGTGGATTTGATTGAATCTGTACACACGAGATCAACCCTCCCCGAAATTAAGAAGAGAGATCTTTGTGCTCAATTTTCTCGTTATTTTCACCTCTCGACACACGGGTCTGCTAGGATGACGGGAGTAGCATTGTCAGCTCTCGTACGGAGAGTGTCTAATTAATATGTGGGGGTATATTAATGCAAAATTTTCTCACAGATATATCTTAAAACGTAAAAGTAAGTGCGTACCTTATTTTGATTCGCAGTATACAATGTTCAACAAGTTCAGATGTGGAATATAAATTCATTGATGTTTATTTATTTTTTATTTGGTTTGGTTTTAAAGTTTGTCCCCATCACAAGACATTACACGACTTTATCAAATTAATACATGAATTTCTATGAATTTTCGAATCTAGCTTAATTTCGTCCCTTTTTTTGATTTCCCAAATTTCATCAACATGTGTCTTGAATACTTTAAACTGCTCTTCCGTCGCAATTAATTTGTAATATTCCGTTGTTTCAATCTCACCTTGTATCTTGTAATTTCGCTATGAATTTTGCTTGTTCTTCACTACACCATTCACAATCCCACACAATGTGCCCCACGGCTTCACGGACTCTGCCACAAATGCATCTGTCATCATGTCTGAATCTAAACCTATAAAAATAGCTGTTCATATCTCAGTGCCCTGACAGTATTTCTGCCATATGACTTGTTGGTAGAAACAATTTCCTATTCTTATCTACAAAATGAACATATGGTAGAAAATAATAGAGATCCCTTCCTTTTGAAGATTTCTCCCATCGTACCAGCCAAGCCTCCAAAAACAAATTCGTAAATTTAAGTTTTCAACCCATGTCATCCCGCAGCACTGAATTCCCGTCAAGTACAAGTCGTCCTTCGCGTGCGTCGCATCGTAGTTCGTCATGACCATTTTTGTATGGCAAGATCAATCGGCATTGTACCCAAAAATACATTTAGTGCATCTGTCGAAATAGTGTGGTCCTGCAAATCTTACCCAACACAAATGTTGGAGTCGAGCTAACCGCTCACGAGTTTTCACAGTCCTTAGGCCGGTGCCCATGACTCACAGCGATATGTTATAATTGGCATTATTATTCCTTTGTACAGTTGTAGTAGCTGTCTCATACCGATATCAAATTTAGCTAATCCTATTCTTCTCAGTTGATAATACGAAAAAAAACGATGTGTTGATGGATGCAACTTTTTCATCTATTCTCAGTCAATCAACTTTACATCAATAAAAGACAAAATACGAATTTATTCGATGAGATGGTCCCTTGCTTGATTCCAGAGAGTCAATTAGTTTATTGTCCTTCACGTGGTATACGCAGTTTGTAACTGTGTTTTTGAAAGTAAATTTATCATTATTATTTTCCATCAGCAAGAAAGCAAGGAATCACCCCCATAAATCCGGATCAAAGAGTCAACGACAATAATGGATTAAACATTTCTGTTAAATCGTGACACGCGCTCCCATCTTAAGAGGACTAAAATAGTAAAATACTTCTTAAAATATAAACAGAATATTTAACAAATTTCCTTGTATCCAACTTATTTACCAATGTTCACTCTAGTCAATTTATTTTTCCAAAAATACTGCTAATGAATCAAGCATTAAAATTAATTTTACTGACTCCCCCAAATGCTGTTGTCCCCCATTACCTAAAGGACCACCTCCGCCCGGATGGAATATTATTCCACCTCTGCCCGAAGTAAAAGAAAACCGGCTCATGGTGGAGTTACAGAGATAATGTTCACAAGATTGAGAGATTCTCAAGATAGAGTACAGATAAAAACAATTGCAAATATTAAGAACTTTAAAATGCTTGCAGGAAAATAATTTAGTATTTTAACCAATAAGTAATATCTCTCTTGACCGTGGAGAAAATCCTCAGNTCGATGTCATCGATCACGGAATTCTCCTTACCAAATTGCATTCTTTAGGCATTCGTGGACTTCCACATCAATGGCTAACTTCTTATTTAAAAGATAGATATCAACAGGTCGAAATATCCTATACTAAAATTAAAATACTTCAGCGTTGTCTTTCAGAAACAAAGCCACTTGTGGAGTACCCCAAGGTTCAATTCTCGGCCCTATACTCTTTTTATTGTATGTGAACGACATATCATCTACATAAGATTACAAAATTGTTCTTTTTGCTGATAACACTAACTTACTATGTAAACACATCAACGCTCAAAAAGTTTTGTCTAACCTCTCGACTTGGTTCCATGTAAATCGTCTCATTGTAAACACTGACAAAACAGTGTCTATGTCATTTCACAATAGTAATACAAAATCTCTACCCCAGGTTTCTCTTTCTTTAAACGGAACACAATTAAAAACTGTTACGAATACAAAATTCTTAGGTCTCCATATTCAAGACAACCTCAAATGGAATTGTCACATTGACAATCTTAATTCCCAATTAAGCAATTTGTGTTGCGCATTCCGAATCTTAGTTAACGTAGTTAGTCCACGTACATCCCGTTGCGTATATTTTGCAAACGTTTACTCCCATTACGTNGGCATTACCTTCTGGGGTAATTCCGGTCAGAGTATTCAAACTTTCAGAATTCAGAAGAGGATAGTTCGGATAATTTGTAAATCTCACCCCCGAAACTCTTGTAAACCTTTATTCAAGGAATTAAATATCTTAACACTTCCCTGCATGTATATTTATGAAACGGTCATGTTTGTTAAGACCGAATTACTGAAGTGCCACCCTTGCTTTATACGAAACGGTCTCGTTCATGAACACAATACTCGCAATAGTAATAACATTCATCGCCCTAGAGTGTCAATCACTCTTTGCCAAAAAGGACCATATCATTCGGAAATCATTCTATTTAATTCCCTGCCCAAGAATACAAAATATATTATGAAATTGAATATCTTCAAATCCGCGGTTAAAAACTACCTCCTGCACCAGTGCTTCCACACTAAAAGAATTTATTGATTTTAATAAAAGTTAAATCCGTCGTGTTCTTTATCACGCCATTGCTGTAGTATTTTTTAAATAACTTATAACAATTTCAAAAAATATTTTCTTGCATGATTGTTGTGTCTTATGATTCATATTAATTTAGTTTTATGTGTACTCAACTTTGGCACGGTTGTATACATTAAATCCGTAGCCCCATCCTGGCCCGGGTTTTTCTCCGGTTTTCCTTCGGGTAGAGGCGGATTTCTTATACAGGTTCTCTAGGATTGTCTAGAGGCATGTTTATTGTAATAATAAATCGTGAATTTAGTGTTATTTCAATTCTTTTTATTTTTAAACACTATACTTAGAATTATCTATAGTTCAATAATAATTTGTACATGTAAATTTTTTGTGTTAAATTACAAACATATTGACATTTTATCAGTATAATAACTCTCAGCTAACTTTTTATCGTATCTAGGAATTTTTGCTGAAATTTTTGAATCCGCCTCTGTCTTAAGGTCCTTGATCGGAATTGATGGGTTGGTCCCTTGTTTACTTCCGGAGAGTAAAATTAGTTTATTGTCCTCCACGTGGTCATACGCAGTTTTTTGACAATAAATTTATTATATTAAGACTATAATAATGGCATGATAAAATATTTTACATATTTCACTGATTTGTTGACGATTAAATATTTATTTATAGAACACTAACTACAATTTAAAAAACTGAAACTCATGTTCACGTCTTTCACTAAAATAAATACCCTTTTTTATAGAAGCAATGGTACAGTAGCTTTATACTGCGGGTTTCAAAATTATTTTAATGATATCATACGTCTTTTGGGAAGGAAATACAAAACAATTAACGAATGCTATGGACAATGGCGTACCCAAGAATTTATTGGGTGTGTCGGCACTCTGGTTGGTTTGGAATTTTGATGCAAAGGGCGTTTTTAAGCTACCCGAAGACCCGTACAACACTTAAATGAACAATGTTTTTTGTAAAAAAATCTAATTATTCATTATAATAATGACCACCACCTCTTGACCCACCGATGGGTCTGGAGTGAAATGTAGGAAAAGTATGACGCATACTCATGTTTGTAACATGACGTAAACTAATATTTGTTTTAAGTTATTTGTTATAAAAACAAATCAAAAAAATATTTTTGGGAGGGGTGTTAAGATATTCCTCGTCGCTACGCCACTGGCTAAGGACCTTTTTGTGAGCGGTGGACAGGCACGCTAGGACGCTGTATATTAATTAGCCTTATTACGAGGGTTGTACTAAACCGCTCTGTAAGAGCACAAAGCAATGAGTAACGAACAATTAAGTCATTGAATCAAACCTTGTCCCCATATTATCTACAAAAACTTTTCTTTAGATAATTTTTAAAGAAAAGAAGTATGAATTATCTTTATAGGTTTGTTATAGAGGTTAAGGTATATCAGAGCTACTAGGCTGAAGTATCCCCCAATAATGTTACAAATTATAGTTTGAACCATTCTGTATCCAGTAACGTCCTCATGCTGCAAAATTTTGAATTATTTGACTTTATATTACTATGAGTTTATAATAATAAATTTATTGTCAAAAAAACAGTACAAACTACGTATGACTACGTGGAGGACAACAAACTAATTTACTCTCCGGAAGCTAGTAAGAGACCATCCCATCAATTCCGATCAAGGGCCCTGAGGCAGAGGCGGATTCAAAAATTTAAGCAAAAACTTATGGAGAAACTTTAGCCAACTTATGATTTTTATTTATATATTCTGTCAAAAGTATTGGCTTAACATAGCGAAAAAACCTACTAAAACGTAGCAAATGGAAACAGGAACGATGCAATGACGTTAGATTTTCATACTTTACGGGAAAGAGTACTTCACTAAAAACTGTGAAAAATACTGTTCTAACGGAAATGGCAACTGCATCACATGACTGAAGGCAATGCGACTCTTGTCAAGGAAAGAGTCAAACGACAGTCTAAATTTATTATCAAGTCTTAAAATTACAAAATAATTGTGTTTGTCCAATAGTAAAAGTCAGTAGAATTAATTAGAACTATATTTCCAAGTTTTGTAAATAGTTGCCAACTTGACTTCAGTCAACGCGGATATAATACCTTAAGGGGTTGTTAAAAATGGTAAGTTTAGCGTTACATAATTTATGGACAGCACAGGCGTAATTGCAAAAAGTGACAAGGAACGAAGAAACGCATGTAGATAGCAGCCACACTCACAGTTGAGGCCGAGATCGTGGTAAGTGAGGATAGCAGGACGCGAGCGGTTGCCTTGGACGGCGACGAGCAACGAACCGCGGCCCGTCTCCACTCGTTCTTCGTGCAGCTGAGAGTCCTCTCGTGACATGGTCCGCGCCTGAGGGAACTGCAACTGGATGTTGCGCAGCTCAATGTCATCCATGCTGTCCGACGGCATGGTGCTGCAACAACAAACAAGAAACAAGTGCTATAAGTGAAAGAGAACAATTCATATTTCGCACATATACACTAAAAACTAGTAACAGTGACCGGGAGGTAAATTTCACTCTGTCATCTGCCCTGCACAAGTGCGTCCCGTATTTTTACGTAAGGGGCGTGTTTAAATCACCAAGCGCCATTTTAATGCAGTACGCTAAGCTTTCACTTAACTGGATATTTTTCAGCTATAAACAAAATCGCTGATCAACCAGTACCTTCAAACGAAAGTTAGGGCGGCGCACCGGGCAAATATCCGAATGGTCCGTTCAACACTGGATAAACCAGAAAATAAACCAGAAATAAACCAGTTGAATAAATCAGAAAATACTCCCTATATAGACATAAATATAAATAGAATCAGCGGTCTCTGCTATGGGTAGACAGTGATAACTTGAGACAGAAGATACTGTGTGGTGTCGCTCTCTCTCTCGCACACCCGATTGCAGGAGGGAAGGTGCGCAATGGCGTGTGCGCAGCAGTCAGCAGTCAGAGAGGGGAATCGAGTTCTCCCACTTCGTTTTCCCCATCGGACAACTGCTACTAAGACCGCTGAGTCTATTTATATTTATGTCTACGACTCCCTATGAGTAGCGGCAATCCAGGAGTTTTCCTACACTTGTAAATACAACATGGCGATATACCTCTGGCTGTGAAAAAACAATCAGATGCTCAAGTCTGGGCATCTTACGGTCGGTTTCCGAAAATTCCTTAAGTGCATCACCCCCCACCCTCCTGCGAAAAAAAATAATTCTAATTCTACAATAATTACAATACCGTGTTATCTCTAAGCAGAGTTAAATTTTAGAATACATCACAAGAGTCTTTAAAGAAAATAGGTTAAAATTTTGGTTGTCTGGGGCAAGCAAGAGTGAAATAAATGTAGAGGTATGATAAAAAAATTGAGAGAGTGAAAAGTATTTCCAGACCGCATTTTGAGCGAGTAAAATTATTAACGATCATAATTCGCCTTTCTTTCCTTCACCTGATAATAGCGCTACAGTTTTGCATGACATTTCTGTTTAGAAATAAATACTCCGTAGTAACATTATTTTGATAGGATGTATTTAATAGAGATGTACATGCAGCAAAAATTTTCATTTTACAAATTCTGCTTTCAACGCATCAAAAGCAAAAGCGCAGAAATGTTTAATCCGACACTAGGTTTGCGTTAATTGTGCTCAAAGACACCACGCGCAGTTCGTTTTTGATAATAAATATTTGACATTTGGATTTAAAGTTTTTAACGGGTTTCGTTCATCAACGCAATTATAACGAAAGGAAACACTAAAATGGTAATATATCGTGAATGTCGCTATCCATTACAAAGAAGAAAACAATGAAAAGATAACAATTTGAAACGCGTTCTCATTGAACTCAGTTAACATACCAACAAAAGCACTTCGCTGATGGTCGATTTTTTCTGATCATCGTGAATAAACGATTGTGGTTATATCACTAAATTCACTTTCAGACAAATTGAAGTCAATTAATGCACAATGCTCACTACGTCGAAACAAGTACACAAAACTAATTCGTCATTTTCATACTACCCCGGACTGATGTGGCAAACTGAGACAAAACTCAAATTCAGTCAAGAACTCGTGAATTAACCTCACATGCACGTCTCAGAGTAAATAAAAGCAAATCATACAATAGTTTGGAGTAAAGGAGCTGCGATAAAAAAATTCAGAATCCTGCTCGCGACTTAAACTTCTCGCAGAGGATGTGGTTACAGTATCCTGAGTACGATAACCTCACATTCGTCAGTGTTTCATAATTCGTAATACACAATTACAATTAACTTACTTTACGAAACTTCTTGCGTTGAAGAGGGCGCATGAAATATGTGTGCATTCTCTTAAATATAGAACAATTATTATACGATACGTTAGAAAAGTTTCTTAGTTAACCAGGTATTCAGGAAACAAAAGGTTTCATCTAAAAGAATACGTAAATATAGCTAAATACGTGTAATCACAAACAAATGTTCATGGTTACTGTTGTAAATGAATGTTTATTCACAGATCTAGCTGCAAAGAGAGTGGATAGGCGTTACCACGCGCAAAGGCGAAATGCATTTGACATGACTTGTAGTTTATTTTGTTGGCGACTATTGAATTATTGTCTTCATATCAAAAACAGTTTCAATAAATGAGAAAAAAACTGTTATGAACGGAAAATTCGTTTTTTATGGTTGTTAAGCGAAATAAGAGAGGAATTTTGTTCTTAAAGCTCATTTGGAAAGATTGAAATTTATGTCTGAACAGTCGTAAGACAGCAAAGACGAATTTGAAATCTATAGAGTAGGATAGAAAACTTTTGTAAAAAAAAAAAAGGCTGAATGGGAGCTTGTTAATCACACGAGGAATTGAGCCATACTACACATCAAATTCTAATTAACTTTGCTGTTGTTGTTTTTGTTGTTGTTATTTTTTGAGGTGGGGGAGGTTAAAATAGTGAACGGCAGCATTGTAGTAGATCCCACTTACCTATATACATACGCCAAACAGAAATAGAGTAAAACGAGTTTTAAGAACTAGGATCCTGAACAGTTTCTTTCCTCAAGTCCCTCAGTAATTAAAGTTTTCTTGTTTTTGTAATGTAAATGAATGATTGAAATCAATAAAACTGCATATATAAGTTTTGCCCTTTCTATATCAGTACAGCACCTGCAGTTTTCACTTTTGAAAAACTTTTAAAAATACATTACAAAACACAAAAAATATTACAAATTCTTCCTAAAACTCATATCAATTGACTAGTACACAATTACATCTTCAAACATTTCCTAAAGTTAGATATGTATTTTTCATGTGAAAATGCAATAGTATGAATTTTAAATAATGTAACATTTTTACCATTTATTATCGCTTCCCGCCTCAGAATATTCAATTACATTTTCAATTAAAATTATCAATTTAGTTTCTTTCTGAAAAATAAAAAATTCGCTAAGATTCCTCCAGGGCGAGGTGACAGAAGTTCCACGTCATCCTTCTTGATACATAATTAAATAATTCATGTTCATAGAACCTATTCCCCTAACAAGAATTCATTCCTAAGATGTTGATTCTTTTTGATAATATGATAATAATAATGATTTATTACATCCATATAATTACAAAATAAATAATAATCAATAATAATAAACTTTATTGTCGAAAAAGCAGTTACAAACTGCTTATGACCAGGTGGAGGACAATACACTAATCTGGAAGCAAGCAAGGAACCATCCCATCAATTCCGATCAAGGGTCCTAAGACAGAGGCAGATTTAACATTTCAATATACTCCTAACGATAAAAAAAATAGTTCGACACGTGTTTTAGTATTAGCAAATACCAACAAATATTGTATTTAATAAATCATCGAAAAGTCATTTCACAAGTACGTATTATTATCAAGCTATAAATCATTCGGAAAGTATTGTTCCGAATCTATTGTTATTGTTTGTTTGGAAAGTATTGTTTCTAATCTTAGGATAATTGACCAAAATAACCAGTAGTAGTTGTCAGTTGGAAATGTATATCAACGTAGACGAAAAACAAAGTAATCTTGTCCAGTCATTACAATTAAATTGCTCTCTGCGGCGTTTGACATACTCGTATTCAAATTCATTAAACGGCAAGAACACTAACATACAGCTACGATGTATTTTTTAAAGACTAGATTACAATTTTGTTGTCAAAATAAACAAACAAAAAACAAAAGCAAAACAAAATTAACAAAAAATAAATTTTTTATTTAACCGTATAAAATAACAACATAAATTATTAAATTCACTATTCACTCTCAAGAAATATCCAAAATTATCAAGCTAAAGAAAAATGTAAAAAGGTTAAATCTGGTAATGTAAATAGCCATTCTTTCAATTTTGAGGAAAATCTGTTATAACTGGAGAAACTTAATTTCTTGTGGCAATTGGTTGAAGTATTTTGGTCTGATGTAATAAAAATATTGTTTGAAAATATTTTTTGTTACTCTGTGAAGTATGAATTTTCTATTGGAACCACTTCTGGTGTTATGATACAGATTTGTAGTACCTGAATTGCTACTTTTAATATAAAAAAATCGTAAGACTTTAATTACAAAAACATACTGAATTGGTAGGATTTTCCATTTGCAAAGTGAACATTAGTTCGGATAATCGCGACAACTTCCAAATGAAGGGACTCGCATGATGCAGACCAGAGTGAGAAGGTCACCAGGACAGGCCGTCTCCGTTCCTCGCGAAGGCAACCGTCAGTGAACCGTTAGCGCAAACGATTTGCAAGTTCATCGACCACGTGAAGAACCCCGGCTGCAATTGCACCTCGGATTCGGTCAACTCGACAAATGTGTTCAAAGAGATTACGAAGACAAGACGCAACCACAATGAAGTTGCAATAAGGCGAAATCATTATTTTTATTGTAAGGAGTGTGCTGAAACGCTAAAGTCGCCCGTGCCTTAGGACCCTTGATTGGAAGGTCTCCTGCTTGTTTACGGAACAAATTAGTTTGTAACTGCTTTTTTGACAATACATTTATTTATTTCCTTATTATTTATTCATTAATCATTTGAAACGTCACATGCCCCGGTGCTCATAAAATAATTTACAACCCAAAAGTAAATGAAATATCTTTAGTTGTTATTTATGATATAGAATTGTCTTGATGTGCTCTAACTCTGAGAAATTAGAGTATCTCTCACTCTCAACCCCGCTCTCATCATTCGTCTGACCCACCCCTCGCGGTCACC
This sequence comes from Laupala kohalensis, assembly GCA_002313205.1. NCBI lineage: Eukaryota > Metazoa > Arthropoda > Insecta > Orthoptera > Trigonidiidae > Laupala > Laupala kohalensis. The sequence continues at coordinate 231,324 of NNCF01127933.1, read as the reverse complement.
CATTACCGTTCCAGACGTCCAAAAATTATGCGATAAAATTTCTATTTTTAAACACCCCCTCTCTTCCATAACGCACTAGTATCGATACCTCTTACCCCTGCCCCCAAATAACGTAACGATTGTCTTAACTCCTCTCACGGTTCAGAAATTTGTTTGTGTTCTTTCGGAAAATGTGGGGGCAAATCCTGAGTCACTGATTTTGCTCCTCATTGCCCTGTGCCCTCCCTGCTATTTGTGTACATGGATTACAGCAGCGACAATTTTTAAGGTTAAAAGCACCCTGCAAAATTTAGCGTTATATAACACCAAGGTTAGCGTTATATCCCTCTACCCCGCCGTAACGCAGATAAACGATATCAAATACCTCCTTCCCAACAGAGTGTTCATGTATGTCTATGTTCATACCCTAGCCACGCGGAGCGGGCCAAGAAATGATGTGGGCGAAGAAGAGGAATTATCCTCTTCGTAATTCTTATTATGCAGAGCAGTACACGAGGAACTGATGAATGATCATATATAAATATTGGTTGAGAACAAAATTCCAAAAGCCGACGAGCCGGGAATTACAGCCCCGGACTCCCGCTGGGGAACGGGTAATGGTTAACACCCAAAAGATCAAATAAGGATTCCCGGGTTCGATTCCCGGCTCGTCGCCATTTTCTATTGGCCGAATGTTATCACACATATCACATAGGAAGATACACATAAGACACACGAAAGAAATATATAAACAACATCCAAACAGTCAAAACATGAATTTCTATAGCTTGAATAATATGTTACACAAAAATGTAGAAGTGTTCCCGTTTTTCGTTAATATGATGACGACATACGATGTATATTTAAATTACAATGTTCTTTCGATGGAGAATATCATTGGAGCCATTTATTTCAGCTCCAAACTGTATTCGAAAAAACACACAAAACTGAGGTTTCAAAGACGTCATAAATAGGCATCTGATATAAATATTAAGAGAACGTGTTTATAACAAAATGAATCCTTAGGATTGGTTCAGAAGACATGGATGGAGTATGAAACAGTTTTTCAGTCGAATTGCCATTTTACTAAACCATCAATGACGAATTGGAATAACAAATTATGTGACATTCACAAATTGAATTCAAACTTACTATAACTACTGTTCAAAAGGGAATTTTCCTTTGCAACATAAATCAACGCAGGTATGAATAAAACAAATATTCCGTCTTCGGTTAATCAAAAACATGGTCCATATTACGTCACCACACTAAACAATTTTTATCCTCCGTAAACGCGCATAACAGACACAATTTCGGGTTGAAACAATGGCCCATAAATTGTGAGGCAGACTTCGCGGTCGATCTCATAGTCGACCGGGTTCGGTTGCTGAAGTTTTGAAGGGGTAAGGGAGTGGGGGGAGGGGCAAGGGCAAATGGGAAAGGGGGGAAGGAGGAAGGGGGAACGCGTCGATTGGATCCCGCATGAAATCATCGTGTTCACCACAACATTTGCATAGTCACGTGCAGTTTATAGAGCATTTCAGAGGGCGTGATGTTCATCACTGGACAGCTAGGCCTTCTAAGAGCATCACACTGTTTAAGAGGATTTCCATGCATGCATCGTAAAAGCTTTCGCTCTAGGATGATTTTTCAGGGGTGTAATGGATTATATGATATTTTACCTGTCGGAGCGGTTCATACACAATCCTGAATTGATTTCTACCTAAGCAGATTAAGTTTTGGAATTGTCTGATGCAAAGGGTTACAGAAAAGCATATTAAGTTACTAAAAATTCTTAAAACAATATCTAATACATGAGTAGAGCACGTAAACAGCACGTTAAATATTGTTGATAATAATAAAACATAATTGATTTTACTATTTACATCATAACTTCTTAATCTGTTTAGTCATATTCAAATTTTCGAAATATAACTTCGAATTGAATGAGTTAATGGATCAACTTAATCGACGATTAGTTTTGCTTGGTGAAACGCATAAAATGTATTCGCGATTCCATTTACCTAATCACGTTTAAGGAACTCGCGATTATTCTACATTTTGTGAAATTGGGCCTAAGACGCGGTTTGTCTCGGACAAACGAGTTCATCCTTGCGTGCCCAAATACAATTTTGATTTCTTCACAAATTCCGGAGATGAGGACGCGTTTGACTTTGAACGCGGACAAGCGATTGCTGCATGTGAAGAGCGAGCGAGGTGTGGTAGTATCCGCGAATGCAATGAGCGGAAGTCAGTCAGTCCTGTGCCAGCGACCCTGAGGCGCTTCCCCTCAACGGATGTGGCGCGTCGGAGCACGTGCGCGCGCCGCGTGTGGACCACGAATGGAGATGCGGCCCACTGACTGGCCCACCGGATGAAAGTGCGAGGGGAACATCAAGGCTTCGATTGCACTGCACGTAGAGGCAGTAAACAGGGAGGTTTTGTTTGCCAGATGCGGATAGATTACTCTTCCGGCTTTGAGGGATTAACTCAAGGACACAACATTCATTCTTACAATTAAAAAACCCTTAGCAACAAATACGTTTCGGAAACGGGGCGGGGGGTGGAGACTTCTCTGTATTTAGAATTATAAAACAATATTAGCTATAATATTTCATTATCATGGTCCCAATTGAACGAAGAATTCGGGGTCTGATAAATCATCTTTTATCCTGACATAACATTTTTTATGACATTTCATAGTTCGTTATAAAAAGTCATACAATTTGTGTGCAAGGACGACAGAGGTAATTTTATCAATGGATGGTAACCTTCACTGTCCGGACGTTACGCAAGAAAAACGGATGTGTAAGGGAGTGAAGTCATGTACAGACGTAGTCACGCGCAACTCGAAGTTGGTACAGCCAACGCTTTGGTTTAAAATAAAATTTCAGTTAGGAAAGTAAATATCTCTCAATGTCATAAACATTTTGTGTGCTATTATACTACTTAAAACATTAACTTAGAAAGGAAGTAAAAAAATCTTGAAAGAACCTGTTTATATTTCCAAAACTGTTGATTGAAGTCACTGTTGTCATTCTCCTATTTTCAAATCTAACAATGTCACAAACTATAGAACTTATTAAAACAACCTAGTTAACTATTTAATTCTTCGAAGACGAAATCAAAATAACATTCTTTATTGTACTATTACATGCAATGGAAAGAGAACGAATAATTTAAATGCGAAGCTGAACAGTAAAAACACACGATACTATTGGAAATAGTTAATCAATAAACAACAATGTAAATAAATTAATACGCGAGGACTAAAATCTTTTAGAATATTGGGAGGAGAATCAACAACATTCTTTGAAGAGATTTTCATTCAAATACTCTCAACTATATTTTAACCACTAATGTAGTTATTTTAAATACTTATTATATGCAGACAAAAATATCTGGAGGTGTTGTCTATCGAGTTCTGTATCGTCCAAATCGTTGTATACAGACATGATAGCAGTATCGAACAGTTTTGTTCGTTTCATACATGACATATCATGTAATACCACATGATTCTCGTGATTTATTCATGTCTCGAAAACAGTTTCTGAAAAAAGGCGATGTTTTCTGAAGGGTTTTTGAAACGGGACAACGCCAATCACCTAGGTAGTCGAAGTACTCTTAAACCCGCCAACTAGTATTGCAATAGATTTCTGGTGTTTTGGGAATTACCCACGAAAAACTCAAGAGTCACATAAACAAAAAATTACATGCAAAGGAAATATTAAAAGCATTTAAATTTATCTACGTAACGAAAATCGATTATCTCCTCAAGAAGAGCCGTTTTTTGATACTATTTATTTTTTTTATCGATAATCTAACACAAACCACACAGACACACATTCATTCCAGTTTAAAATGTTTATCAGCATCGAAAATAACAAAGCAGACCAAAATACGCACAAAGAGTTAGAATCGTCATTTTTTTAATACGTCCCAAATTCAAGTGTTTACATTCTACTACAATAAAATATAGTAGTATTCTTGGGGAGATTTTGTTAAACTTACACGTATTCGCATCCTGAGCACTAGTCCCCTTAATAGTCAATATTCTTGACGCCAGACAAGAGGATTCTGGAGATGAATATGTTGTTGGTTTCTTGAGAGAGTCCATGAATCATGCATCTCATCGCAATTCCCCATCATTTCCGGTGTGCAAGGGCGAAGAGCAGTAGTCGGTGGGCCCGCCGCTGCCTCGTGCATCGCAGAACTGCGCAGTCAAGCTTACGGCGTCCATCATCTACGCTAATGAAAGTTCCAAACGCTATTCGCCACGAGGAGTCGTTCCTCTTATGAATCACGAGTTGGATTAAATGAATCAGGAAATTTCGCCATGTTTAATTCAGCGACAGAGCGTGGAAATGTGTAGACGTTAATAAACATGAAAAGTTTCTAAATTAACAATTAGATACGTCTGAAGTTTTGTGTTTTTTATACGCACGGGGTTTAAGCCTTTTCAAAACCCATTGTCATGCTCGACTTTAATTATAACTTTTGCAGAGCGTGAGTTCTCATTTAAAGCTAACCAAGCGTTAACTTTTTTTTTTTTTACAGATTCGCATATGTTGCTAAGTAATAACAGGCAAAATTAGAGATAAAACAAAGAATATAAATATCCAAGTTCTGTGTACCTTGATGAATATTGACACTTCCAAGGAAATAGATTTGAAAGGATTACCGGAAAAAATAACTGTTGTAGCTACAACAGAACACTCATATCTTGTTTAGGTATCTCTTAAGTCTGGGTAAAGAGAAACTACCTACTTCTGAAAGTATGATATTTTTTTAAACGAGATTATGGTGTACTATTCGAAGAACTCTATTTACTGTACGAGTAACTGTACATAGTTTGAACAACCTGACACCCGACTCTCATTATTGTGTCGTTAATGATGCCCATGAATAAGCTATTTCTCTTCCCCTCTTAGTTTCTCCCTCTCCCCATCTCATCACTAACGCGCTCTAACCTTAGCGACATACATCCAACTGCGACTCCTGAGAAGGGATGTCCCCAGCCTCTCGGCCAGGAGGTTAGTCCCGTTTCCTATTAGTCTCCGGGATGCTCTGTCGGAATTGAGGTTTCCCGCACTTTTCCTCTTTCGTGACCAGACCTCAAATCAGGATAGAAGCGTTCAGTCAATTTCTGTACTTAAAACGAGCGCAGGACCTTAAAGGGAAAACGCGGTCGAAGAATCAAAAATACATGTATATTTCTGACAATATAAATTACATAGGTTCAATTCCGTGTTTAAATTTTCATACCGAAATTTCACTGAACTTGGCCAAATCTTGAACGCATGAAATAGAATCTACGTTTATTTTCTGACAACGAGGTGCAAAATTAATTAAACCATATTTTTTCATTCAACCAACTGAAATTCAACACTTCACTACACTTTCTATGTTTTCCTATTACTTAAGCTTGAGTACTACTTAAACACTTAAATAACACAGCACTTAAGTAATAGCTCTCACAGATTGCTCACATCCAAACAAATTCTTAAGGAATTGTAAAATTATAAATTAGTATTGTTGATAAGAAAATAAAATTTTGTGTCAAATTAAATAATATGATCAAAGTTAGTAGCTTAGCTCTGAGTTCAGAAGGGAAAAATAAGGTAAATAGTTGGAGCAAGATGAAAACAGAAGAAACATGTACATTGAACGTAGTTCCTTGCACACATTTATGTTCATAGAATGCAAATAGACAATTAAAAAATGTTTGTGAACAACCACAAAACAAACATGTCAATAAAAATTTCATCGTTAACATTTCTCTGTTTGACATTCCCTGCTGGAGTGCAAACATGTCCTATATTCCATTTCACAAAAGTCACGAACATAAAATCGAGTTTCCGTCACCCTAAAACAAGAACATGGGAGAGGCGTATTCAAAGCGCGTAAAAAACAGATGCCAGTGACATACGAAACTCGGCGCGTTTGGGAGACAACTCTTCCACTTGTGTCCATGTCCCAATAGTATACGCAGTCACTGGCATCGCCAGCATGCCCAACGTTAAACGTGAAAGGCCACTCACCGATCTGTCCATCTAGATGCCCACTGACTCTTACCTTCCGAAGCATTACGCCCACACAGAAATGGCTCTCTCTATAAATCTTCACGAACAGTTTCCCTAATTAAGTTATGGATGTTTCACAAGTACCAGGTTTCCACAATGCCTCAGAATCGAAATAGCACACTACTACACTACTACACGAACTAAGAGATTCAAGACGTTTCTTTTCGATGGATGGTAATGATTATGATGTAGGATATAACTCCTTCACTGGGAAAATTAAAACTTGTGTTAATTCAACATTGATACAAATTATGGTAAAAAAAAAACTTTCGTAGCTATAACGTCGTGTCACATCAAAACATATCACAGAATCAAAATGTTCCAGTTAATTTGGAAATATATAATATACAACTCACTGCGACTTATCAACTAAATTTTAAAAATTTGAATGAATAAGTAACAAACATAATTACATGTATTAAAGTATTTTAGTTTAATGTTGAAGAGATAGTGTTTAGTCACTTGAATTGTTTTTAAAAAATAACAGAACTAAATAGAAAAAATCTAATAATTCAATTCAGTATAATGTTGATAACTAAAAAAATAGTATTTTCTCCGCCTTACAAACATATTCTGATGACAACCTTATTCGGTAGGCTTATAGGCAGTTACTTTGTGACTGGAATTGCGGGGTGCATTTCTCTAGCTTCCTCACACAATCCATCACCCTTTCTTGCGGCACTGCGCCTTTCGAGTGAAGAGTGTGGAAGTAAACGAAGCCCTACGGACGCTGGCAATGCAGTCTTTTGTGGGACTTGGTCGCAGTAAATTAAGTCATACAAAATATACACTAAGGGATGTGGTAATGTGTATCCACAAGAAACAGAAGTCCAAGATCGGAAAGCAAACCTCGGCTTGCTATAAAAAGCAGTGAAATCTATAGGACGAGTCTGGGCAAGCAAAAATTAATTTCGTGCCGTTGCAACAGATCTGAACAAAAATAACTCTGTAAAAAGTACTTGATAATGCTAACTCATTCCATATTTTGTAATGTCATTTCATCTTGCTTTGTGTCGATTTTAAGTCTTACTATTCAAAGCTGCTCCCAGAGCATATACTCTACCACTAGATTTCATGGCTTTTCAGTTATCGTGTTTGGTACACGAACTAGGTCTTAGTTCTTACGGAATATTTCGTTGTGTTTAGCATTTTTGTCGTAAATTGCATTTTTACTATTCCTTTCCACTTTTAAAATTGTTATAACAGTTTCATTCTAAATTCACCCTTCCTCCACTTTAGTGGTATAAATTAATTTTCCATTTTTATTGACCCTTTGTGTTCTAAAACTGTATTTCACTTATTAAAATTCGGTTCTGAGTCAGTGACGAATGAATTGGAAATTGAGACCGTGTAATTCAGGACATACATTTATAGAAAGTAGGTTCAGTTAAGTACATAGAACTCTCACGATGGTGTAAATTTCAGCCGCTGATCTGTCTCCATGTTACAAGGGGTAGGGGGTTCATAGGAGCGTGGACTGTGTCAGTATACATTCGATGGGCGTACTGTTATATCCCTCCAAATTGATTAGTGCACTTGTTTAACATAATACTGATTGTGCGCAATTCATATCTTGTATTTTCCGGTTTAAAAGAAGAAAAAAAATCCGGAAGCACTCTCATACACACAAAAGCCAGTGGAGTATATGCTAGGACTACGAGACATGCGCAAAGGTTGATTAGTTCAAACACCGCGAAATACGTGAATTTGTTGTGACAATGATTACACCACACACAAATCAATTACTTATCATTATCATGAACACTTGACGTCAGCGTAGTAGTAAAAAGCGACAAACATTGTTACATCTACACGTGCAATAAAAATATCAGCAAATAAAAACGAAGACTATAATTAACCTTCTTTTGGAAAATACTGAAAGAATTGGCTCGAAATGCAACCCAAATCTACGTGGTTCAGTCCTGTTCGGCGGGTTGCATGAATGTGAATGCGTACAAAAAGAAGTTCAATGAAATCTTCTGGAGAAAAACTTAAGGAATTTTATCGATATGTATGATCTGTATTCTAGGGAATGAGTAAATCAAACAAGTTCGCAAGTTTGATAACACTCACTGCAAACATAAATTACACGCTACAATTAAATTTACAATAGCGACTTTACAATAATTTACAATTAATGTTAGAGCAATAGTGGTCAAAACGTTGTTTAGAAGAAAATTCTTAATTCTCAATAATTGACTTCCGTGCTCCCAATGATAAGGTAGCTTTCTACACCATTCAACTGAGTAAACCTAACCCCTTAATAGCTCCGTCACCCAGATAATTGAAAATGGTCATCCAGGGACTTTCTCCAGCGAGAACAATAACGCGTAATTTCAAGCTCCGCTGGTATTATATCTGTAGACCAAAATTAGCTCCCATTGATAGGTTAATTTCATTATAATTATTTGACAGCATATTAATATCGACCATTAACACTCTACGTTATCATATCTAATAATCACTTCCTTGGTAATTGGTTGTATGAACTTTTCTGTCATATAGATTTCATATAATACCACGTGGATATCATGCGAAGTAAAAGGGTTTCTAACATAGTAATTATATAATAATAACAATAACAATGTCTTTATTTAGTGGCGAGACTCAGACCAAGGGATCTGCTCTACCGTCTGACCACGTAAGAAAAGAAAATATACAATTTACACAGAAGTAAAAAAACAGAGGAGTAATATTTACATTTAAGATAGATTTACATTTTCGATAGATCGAGATACTCATAGATCGGATGCGTTTGAAGGGCAAAGAAGTCGATTCTAGAAAGCTGGAACGAAGCTGAGAAAGCTGACTACGTGGGAAACAATATATTAGACTCTTTTCAAAAAGGATCGTTGAGGATAGAATAAGATATCAAAACACCACCAAAAATTATGTAGACAATTATATCCGTAAGAATGAGCCAGCGTTTTCAGAATTATAAGAATATATACAATTTAAACAAAGGGTTGTATTCAAATACTTCTATCGTCTTCACTTTCGTTAACCTATGTATTTTTTAAGGAAATTTCCTAAATAGTTTGCTCCGAACCTATTGCAGCAGTGGAAATGAGGTTCAGACTTCCCTTACACAGGGTAATTTCTTTATTGCACAATTAAAGATCGCGTATTTATACGATAGCGTAGTTAAACAATTCGCGCAATAAATAATTCAAAGATAAAATCATGCAACAAATTAAATATGTCTTCATAAAGAATTATAATCTGATCTCGATTCGTAGATAATAAATAAAATGCTACACGCATTTTCGAATTATATGTAGCACCTTCACTAAACGTTTATGGGGATATATTCCAGCGGTAAGTAAAATTGTGGATTTGCTCCCATACTTCTAACACCCGAAAGAATAAATCGAATACGCAGCGACAGTCATTCCGGGATGTCACGTGACTCCGTTTGCAAATCGTGACCTGCAGAGGAAGCAACTCGAGGGCAGCGCCCCAAGCGTCCTTCTCCGTCCCTCAGCTTTTCTCCGAAACACACAGTGGAATGGATCTCAAGTTTGGTCGGGTAAAATACGTTTTTAGAGAATAATTAATCTAAAATATATAAAATTCAATAAAAAACTAATCGACATAATTTCAAGAGTAAAATTAATGAGTAAATAATTATTTTAATATCCTTCCCCATTCACATCCGTTACGTGGAGCATACTCTGTAAAATGTGATATATAGACATAAGTATGCAAAGTTCTCATGATTTTGCAATTAACATTTTTAACATTCAGTTCCCTACACAGTTTTGATGTATTGGGAGCACCCGGACATCCCCAATCTCTCCATTGGAGCAAAAATTATGCATAATAATTTTTCGTCCAACTAAATGAAAAGTGTGTTCACCTCCCCTTCGTTGCAGTATATTACATCTCGGACAGAAGCTCAAAGATCATTGCAAGGTGGGGTAACGAAAATTTAAAACCAGTCTTGAGGGATTTCCTTAAACTAATAAGTCACTTTCCTAGTTTCAGGATAGAGAACAAAAGTCTATAATGTTTAAGTTTTTCGTCCACCATCTTGAATTTTCGGAGAGCGCCATTGTAGTTATTAGAAATCCCTCAAGAACTTAACATTAAATTTTCATGACCGAAACTATTTTTGTCCCGTAACGCAACACAGTGCGCGGTCGCCGCGCCGCCCGCCGAGCTGTCGCCAGCACTTCCTCGACCGCGTCGCGCTGTCTTCCCAGTTTTCGACCTACTTCCGATGCGATCGATATGGCTGTGGAAGGACCTCGCAGTCTCAAGGTTCGCTTCGGCATGTGTGCAAGGAGAAGTCACACACATTGGAATGTTACTATAGGGAACGAGATGAAAGTCAAGTCATTAAACTTAATGACGTATTTTGTGAGTGTCACAGACCATCAAAAATACATTCCCCTACCTTGAGAATAAATAAAAATGCTGTTATATTCGTCAATCCACATAATCCACAGCACTCAATTCCGGAGTACAACAACGGGATTGTTTATTAAACTCGCTTTAATATTTCTTTTGTACCTCTTTTCACATTGCTGGGGAAAAAAATTTAATATCTACAAATATCACAGGAACTTAAGTTCGTTTTTATGGTGAAAATGGTTCAAATTACACCATTGGAACGGGTATGACAGCTGAATCTTATCAAATTGAATTCTTTACTCATCTGCTCCCGACCCCTGAAATCTCTATTGAAACGCAACCAACATCAATGGCTTTAATGGACAAAAAGGTGTCAACATCGTTAGTTCGCCGAATGTCCAAAAGTACTAGGTGTATACAAAAAATATTACTACAGATGTGTTTAGTGATTAGATATTTACAAGTATATTTTGCAGGGGTTAAGACGAAACAATCCTTCTAAGGAAACCGCATAAATTGAAGTAAAACTTTCGAGATTGGACGGTAAAGGACAAGAAAATACAACGAAGATTGAAGCTAATGAAGGAGATGGAGATAATAAACCCAAGGAGCAATGACGTTTAATTATTAAATGAGCAATGAATTAATTAAGTGATCAATGACGCGGAAGACCCACCAATCAATGCCTCGATGTTCAAAAAAGTGATCTAGTGATGGGCATGAACACAAGATGTGATCGCCCAGGGACCCAATCGAGGTTTCACCTTATCTAATCTTATCGGAAGAAGTGTATACACAGCTTATTCCGAGAGATAAAAACTCATACACACTTCAGTGTGATATGATACATAATAATAATCATTTGAATATAATCATACCGCGAATTTGCTATCCTCACGACGTAGTCTCCACTCGTTATTGAAATACTCCATAACTAGAAGAAATAAATGATAAGTAAATAGAATATAACGTTTAACTTCAAATCGAAATAATGTATTTTAACACAGACGAGAAACGAGACGTTAAATATTAAGGTTTGCTACTAATTTATTGCAAAAGTAAGCACGCAACATGTTTAAAATTATTTTCGTGAGAAATCGTATGTTTGCCGTGTCACCAACACCGTCATTATAAGGCTCTTAATTTGGAATTGTAATCGATCTCCAGCACATTTTCTCCTTTAAATAGTTTATCGAATTCAAGCAATTTTGCTGATAAACGACTTAAATAAATCATTCTTCGATTTACTATGAGCTTTCCTTTCTCTCTAATATTTAATAAATATATTTTTAGATATACCTTTATGAAATTTCTCTATTTGGTCAATAACTTGTATTCCCACGAAACATGCTCCGATATCTCTTCACCCACGTGATATTTACATTATTTCTCATAAATTCTATTAGTTGTCACGAGGGCATATATACTGGAAGGGAAAAAACTGATATAATTCATTGGATTTAATAACGGAATAAAAAATATTTGAGGTATTATCTACCGGCCGCCGATTTGATGATGGCCAGCGCTCAGGATTTATTTCGTTTATAGTGTACAATGAAGTGCTGCTAGTGGAAATTAAAAGAAATATTAAGGGTCAATAACGTCAAGAATTTTTATAATGTTATCGCATTTTGTGCGTCGAATGTACTAAATTACGTCACTAAAACCAAACTGTCAAAGATAAAATAAATCATCAAGAGGTATAAATAAGTACATTTCTTATAGCGGATATCAAATAAAGCGCTTCATTAAGGTGATATCTACAGTGCAAAATGAATTCCGGAATGTTAATCCCCAGTCGAAAGCAGAACTTAATAGTAGTAGAATCCACGGCTTCCAGATAACTGCGGCCCCAAAGCGTCCTCACGCCATCCATGCTGAGCAAGGCAGATGGAAAGGGAACAAAAGAAGACAGTGCACTGGAAAGACGCTCGAGATACTGGTCACGCACTGAAGGAAGACCGTTCGTTGGCTATATAAACCACTGACAAGTAATCTCTCGCAGAGTGAATTCAACGCCTACGCATCACAAGTACATCGATGAATTCACCAGCAAGGACATCACGTTTCTGAACGGTAAAATCACATTTTGCAAAGAGGGTAAATTGCTAATTTTGAGAGTAAAATGGGTCAAAACGAAACTAATAGCGTTTTCTATTTACAGTAATTAGTACACGCTAGTTAAGAACCTACGCGTCATTGCGTTGCACGAGTTTCGCAGTCTGTAGGAATAGTGCGCCAGATCACAAAAAAAAATCTATACACTAGTCCAGTGCTACACAAAACGGAATTGAAAAACAACAAAGCTTTTTCAAAAATACCTACACACTTTTACTTCAAAAACCACAAGAAGATAGAAAAGTTTTTAAAATAACATAAAATGGTGAAAATTTTAAAATCATTTTAAAGTAAAAAGCAATATTTTAGTAATAGTTTAATATTCAGATGAACTTCGATAAATAAAATGTTTTATGATTTAAAAAAAGTAAAATTGTAGGCACATATGACAGTATGAAAACAAGCGGGCCGTCCTAACCCCACACGTCAGTGTGCACAGACAGCAGTAAATAAGTAAATTCTGTTATAAATCATTAACGAGAGTTCTATTCAAGTTTGAGGACTCCGATGTAAGCTAAATTGTACTTAGATCTATTCTGCATTATTTTTTCACGGCAGAAAATAATGATTAATTATGTAGATACGAAAATTTTATGCAATTTAATGAAAAAAAAAACAACTTATTTACTTCCAAATCACATAGAAATGAAAGTAATTATAATTCAAAAAAACTTTGAGATCATACTCAATTGTTTCATATCGCTCAAGGAGAATATATTCCAAAGATTTACTATACAAAATAATAGATGCAAGACAGATTTAAAAAGTAATTTCAGTTTGAGTTTTAAAACCCAACATCACTTCAGACCGTATGACATTATTTTGCATTCCGAGTCTCTCGAATGATTTTTCTTTGGAGAAATGAAGACAGACATTTTTATAGGCACTGAAAGCTACGTATAGAACACTTAACTTTTCCAATATACTACACCCCTTCCAAGAAAATTGAAAAATCAATTAGGCTATACTTCACTACCAACTGATGCAAATAAGCTAATGACTGCGCTTTTATGAAATTTCGTTATCAAAACCAACTAATCGGAAAATCGAGTGGAAGAGACTGCTATTATTTCCCTCTCAAAGGTTCAGCGCATACGCAAAAACTCCCGGTTTAGTCACGCGCACCGGGTCGCTAGAGTGTCATTAAGGCTTATGTGTGGGGGAGGGCGCAGGTTGGTGAGTGGCCTTGGTCACCAGTCGGCGCGGCTCGCTGCCCTGGAAACCGTATCGATCTCTTTCGGGTGCGCAACCTCCTACCCGAGCGCCCACCGCCATCATGTGGAATCGAACGGCTTGCGAGCAGTCGGTGGATGCGGCGTAGGTGGAAATGGTGACGTCGTTTAGGGGGGAGAGAGTATCTTATGATCTCATAAAGGGAGCGACAAGTTACGGCTTGCGAAGAAGCGAAGACGCTCAAAATCGAAAAATAAAGACGTGCCTTTATGTATCCTATACAAATATTAAACGAGTCAAGTTTGAATGAGTCCAACAATTTCGATCAACATAACACAGAAGAGAAACATAATTATCCGGAGATTTTGAAGAAGAAATATGTAAGCAAGTACAATGAATAAGATTTGTTTCACACGAAACAGATTGACTACAAAACACTATTTAATCCAATCAATCATATCAGTTTTATTTCTCATAACTATTTGTAAATTTTTATTCTAGTTTTTGGAATTATTAAAATTAATTTGCTTTCGATACTGAAGTACTTGTACTTAACATATAAGTACAAACACACGTATCCACATACTATTTTTCATCAATATTTTTTTCTGCTTTACGTTTTTTCCCTTAATTCTTCCACAACACAACATCCGAATTTTCGTATTTCTGAATTGACCCAATCATTAATTAATTCAGATTATTAGAGATTCACTGTGTCGGGTTTAGGGTATATCACGGTGATTGATCACCGTCTCATTCTGGGAAATTTGTTACGTTTTATTTTTGAAACGAAATGCCGAATGACCCATGGAGGTAAACTGTTGCTATTTGCATTAATGCAGTTTGAGGTTCCGGGATCTGATCAATTTACGAGACTCGATTAGTGGTCACATGTAAGAAAGCTATTTACCAGTGCGTGGTATGTGTTACTAGTATGTTACTTAAACGCTGGAAACGTAACATACACACATTCTCGTGCACTCATATATGGTAGACGTAATGGAACAATTAAAACTGTTTTTCAAACTGCAGACATCAATTCCTTTACCGTACGGCGAGGTAGCTAGAAACTAAGATTTGATGACGTTTCCCTGCTCAAGCCACTTCTAACATAACGATAGGATTGTCGAGTCTAAATATTTATGAAACGTAAATACTATAAAACTGGTTGTTTAAAATGAATAAGAGTTAAGAAGAAGCTTAAATTACGATTTTAAAATCCAATTTACGAATATTTCGCCTTTCTTTCTTCACGTTGAAAAAAAATTACGTTGTACAGTTGATTGCAAGGGAGTAATTTTTATGTACAAACATTAATCATAAGTTTAATAAATAATTCTTCCCTAGTCACAAATAAACTTTATTGTAAAAAATGCGGTTACAAACTGCGGATGATCACGTGGAGGACAATATACTAATTTACTCTCCGGAAGCAAGCAAGGGCCCTAATCAATTCCGATCAAGGGTCCCAAGACAGAATTAACATTTCAAATAGTTCCGTACGTGTTATAATATTAACATAACAAATTTGTATTTAATAAAATAATTGAAAACATTTATCCCTCGATCAGATATTTCCACCGTTTTCAGAGTGTTTTTCACCGACTCCATTAGCGTCGTTGAAGACCTCCCTCGTAGAGTGCGCTTTCGGATGAACAGAGGCGTTACACGAGGCGAAGCTGAGCTTACGACTCCCGGTGACTCTGATGGGGCGCACTGTAAGCGTCACTCACGACCGAACACATTAGAGAGCACTTCGCCCGACTAGCGAAAGGAAGAACGCGGCGCGGAACCGATTTATTTCTGGGAGATGTACACAAACAGATGCAAGCACGACAAACGGAAGCGAAGACTGTTAATTGTACGTAAAAAAGTACTTCCATTGTTAGAGAAAAATATAATTGCCTCTGATATACTCCTTCATTGATTTATGTTCCTTTTCTGACTAGTGTTCCGCCTGACAGCTTCCTGAGAACAGCAGACAAAGGACCCATAATTCTTGAGATTATTCCATAAATCTTGAGTCATATTCATAAAAATTAAAACCCACCGCCAAAATTAATTTAAGAGAATTAACTTCAAGAAACAATAAGGACGCATAAATATACTCAAAATAAATAATTTGTTATTTACTCTTCGTAATCTTATAATCAGAAAAAGCCGTTAATTTTAGCACGTTTTAATTAACTAAAGGAAATAAACTTCTCTGCAAACTTAATTAAAGCGTGTAGGATCAGATACCCAATTCTGAAGGAGAAAGTGGGGACAAAAGAAATCGTCTCTCTTAGTTCAACGGAACAAAAACGAAATAGCGAAACAAAGCTTGAAATGTTCATATCCGGAGAAGAAAGAATTTTTATAATAGTTGGAAAGAAAGAAAACGATTAAACATTTCAATGTTTAGCAATAATAGAATTTTACATTTGTCGTATAAAAAATAAACACAACAGGGTACCGCACTTTAGAGATATAAATTACTGATATAAAATATTTAAAGTGATTCAACTTAGTAAATTCTGCACAGGGAGAAGAAGGCAGCATATTCCCTCGTTGCCAATATGATAATTATTTTTTAAAGTAAAAGCAATAGGAGATATTTCCACACAAAGTCAATTGTTTAGAAATAGGCTACAAATATGAATTAAATGCTATTAACTGTAGTATTTTATTAATCTTTTAAAATTTATTTTCTCCACATTCATCCTTTCCCAGATCACCAAATCTTATTTTAAAAATCTTATTACAAAAAATCTTATTTAGACCTTTGAGTCTTATAAGAAATATTTCGAAAACAAGAGGATAATTATCACATTCCCCTGAAGAACCAAAGCAAAAGAAAACAAAGACTCGTGGAAGAGAAAAGGCAAAGTCATAACATCCGCATCGCATAACCCGTCGTCAATGAAGAGAACACCACAGCGTGGAAACCTTTATAGACGGAAGTGTCTCAGTGACCTAAGTAAGCAGGCACAGTCAGTCAGTCAGCCAACGCCGACGCCGACGCCTTCGCCACGGCACACCGCACACAAAGGCCTTTTGCGGGTCTCCACCCACGGCCTTCCTGATCCTCTTCCTGCCCTCTCGTCAGCACAAAGAAGGAACACTCCCACAGCCAGTTATATTGTTTCACGGCTTCGTCGCCAGTTCCTCGTCTCTTTTTCGTTGTCGTCGGGCCCTTCCCTCGACGACGGTCTCTGCCCTGCGACGAGGCGTCCGTATGCAAGTACCGCCGCACCCAACGAAAACTACTGAATTCTTAATTAGCCTTCTCCATCAACTCCTCCGTCGCAATAAAAATACGCCGTGTGGAACAAGCTCCAGACGCTGGGCTTGCGAGAGAAGTATTATCCTGAGGGTGGCGTTCATAAGCGAAAGGAGGAGGATGTTATGTTTAGTGGATCGTATAAATTTTGAATGTTCGGGAGTTTCTAAGAAAAAGTGGATATGTTTCTAAACTGTTCTCGTCATATTAGTAGGAGAATTCGCGCAATTTATTCGTACGCCATTTCCTTCAGGAATCGTACTGTATAATTAACATCCAAAAGAAATAAGTCAACAAAAAGACTGAATTCACTGTTAAAAGTTTCCCATTGCAAACATTGCTCGTGTGTTGTAATGATTGTTGTAATGATTGTAGTAACAGTTGTATTACTTTTAATTAAACATCTTACTTTGTTTTGTAATCAAGGTAGTAGTGAGCACATTTTCATTTGCCACTTTTCTAAATTTAATGGTTTTCTTCTCACACAACTGCCATACAAGTTTTAGTCATTGATCAAAATAATATAAATATAAGGCTTATTACATAAATTCAATGAAATAATATTTTTGAGTAATTTGATCGAAATTGATGGGATTATCCCTCCCTTCCGTTCTTCTACAAAAAGCTTTATAAATAAATTTAATTTCTTTAAATTCTCAAGTATAAAACGTGATGAAAGAGTCATCTACGTTATCACATGTTCTTCTAGACTGCATTTTTGTAATAAATTATCGTTATTATTATGATTCGTACAATAAAACGCACGATCAGTTGCGGACCAAGACCGGTGTCAAGGGGGGAGGGGCTAAACGGGGAGGAACCTGGGGAGATATTCTGTTTGAAAATCATGGTTTTACAACAAATTTTATACTTATTATTTTTGAAATAAAATAGATAATAAACCATTAACGATGTTAAATAGTAACAAAATTTATTAATTGTTTGAAGTGGCAAAGAATGCTTTTATCTTTTGAGAGTTAAGGTCCAAGGTGGGGACTTTAGCTCCCTTAGTGCCTCCCCTGCGCTCGACATCATTGGTCGTCATTTCTTTTTTCCACCACTCAAGGACGAACTCTGCTCTTGGAAGTCACCGTACAATGCGAAGCTATTGAACCGAACATCCACAAGAANAGACAGACGTTAACGAGGAAGAATTCAAGCGGCAAGAAATATCGCACAGGAACAAACAAGTAGGAAGCAAGAGAAAGAAACTACAGAAATAAAAGTGTAAAGAAACCATTATACAATGACTACGCCACATAACATCATGACGTAAGAAGTTGTGGAAGAGATCGCGGTGATAAAACACCAAACTTTCACTCTACAATCGAACTTTTCAAGAACACAAAAATGGAGCAGCACTTACTTCCAAGAAACTCGTTTAAGGGTTCTTCAATTTTGTGGAATTGATTGGTTCTTGGTGTTATTTACGTATTGCAAGAGATATTGATTTCAAAGCCACGACGGAACTCGAGGAAGATCTCCAATTAGTGAAGCAAATAAGCAAGGGAGGGAAAGTCTTATAAGCATATGCGATTTATTAAGAACAATATTTTGAAGTAATTGAAAAAATATCTTCCTCATTGACTTAACTTGTCGGAATTTCAAATTATACAATGTGGTTAGGTGTAAGAAATATAAATCTTACCATGTTACAAACAAAGTAAAAAAACACTGGGGTCATTAACAAAAGTGTCGCACTAGTATCATTCAACGGGGTACGCTATTACTTGTTAGAGGGTACATTGAATTTAAAATAAATCTAATAAATATATAAAAAAAACAATAATTATAAAACAGTTCTTATATTTGTTCTTGACAGAGTTACTTTGTTTCAGGACAATTACTACATCGGATACGCGCTTCAATGGAAAATTCGCAAAAGACGGATAAAACGAATTGTTCCCTAATATGAGATATCCATACAACTTTTCTACTCGATGGTTTCAACTGTTGAAAGAGCTAAGTACCAATAGCTTCTGGGTAGACAGGATGTCTGCCTCCGACCATCGATTCACAGAAAATGAGATATTCAAAGGTTTGAAAAATAAGTTTGTGTTTCGATAATAAAAGTTGAACACAAAACATGTGTTAGAAGAATTAGAAATCTCTTTATTATTATAAAAAGTATACCTCATTAGGCGACTTTCCCCAAAAGATAAAATATATGAATACTTCTAATTTAGGGTACGACTAACATTTTGTGAACTTTTGAAAGAAATATTTTTCAGAAGGAAAAAAAACGGAAGATAATTTCTCACACTCTATTCGGGGAATATTTTTCTAGGTATGATATTGAAGAGGAAATAAGTCGTCTCAATACTTCATCGATATGAACGAAGTGCGTGATTCAGACAGGTGCTCCAGTCTAAGTCCTTTCACTTTCTCATTTCCAGTCAGGTGCATTTCCATTCACTCGCATTCCCGATGACCCTGAGATATTTCATCTCGTCCATTCAAAACTTAGGACATCGGTTATAAATAGAACCACGTAGTCGTACGGGTGATTTTTTATCATTGTTTCTTGAAAAGTTAGACGCCATTTTCAACCCCACCCTTTTATTTACACGACGTTGAAAACGCATTTGTATAATTCAAAATTCTCTGAACTGGCCTTACTTTTATATTGCTAATTGATAACTATTTATAATATTTTTAAGAAATATAGTTGTTATATGACATCATTTAATTTATTTTCTGGAGAATTTAAATAATTTCATGGGTAAATCAAAATTATTTCTTAAAGAAATGTTTTCCTGAAAACACGAAACACTCCGAAGATTTATTGTCTCTATAACTCTACACTTCTCCAATTTTAGCTGTAGATTCCAAAGCGTCTTTTGAACATTAGTCTCAAGAATTCATTATTTTGACTCCCAGGAAACAGTTAAGTTAATGAAAGTAATTTTGTTCTCGTAAATCAAGAAGACACAGGGAAGTGAACAATATTAATCTCTTGAATGAGAACAAGAAAGAACATACATTAATAAACAACAAATTTGAATATGAAATAAAAGGAAAATAATATTAATTCTAAATTTCGTAGAATTTTTATATTAACACTTGTCTCGATCGCTTGCAAACCATATTCGACTCCGAAAGATTCAATTTTCCGTTAGGAAGAAAAGAGTGACGGTAAGGGAAATAAGTATTTTATACTAATTAAGAAATATATAATAATGACAAATGTAGTTAAGTGTGGTTTACTTTTATTTCCTTATCAATTACTAGCACACGTCATCACAGCAAAGTCGAGAAATCTGTTAGTAATAATCAGAATACCTGCAATATAACAATGAACGCCTGAAGATGCCACAGTTCCAAGTTATTCCAGACTTACATGTATGATAGAGAATAAACAGAATATCTTACGACAACACATCTCCGGGATGTTTTCATTAAACTCTGATCAGAGTAAGTATACTCGAGTCAAGAGACTCCTGGTCACAGAAGAGTCATCTGGTGAGTGTCTCCAACCACAGACTTGAGTATCGGACCAAGAACAAAGGGTATCATCTAAATCCTTCCCCCGTGAATCCTTCCTCTTTTACGTCATGGAGGAAACGTCATGGAGGCAGTACCAGGTCAACCCGAGAGGCTGTCTTATATTTTTAACTTTATTTTTTTATTTATTTTTTGGACAACGATCCAGCACTTTCGCGTCACTCTGCTATCAAATACAAAATGAAGGAATATTCGGACGCCGCATGCGCATTGACACAACGAGACTGTGGAAAGCGGTGGAAATAGGTTAGGGACTTGTGATAATAATGTTCAATAGGATTCGAAATATTATTTTCCTTTTTTTTTCAGGCTTGTAAGGATAGGATCTTGAGTTTCAGTCATTAAAACATTCGTCAGATTGGCAATGTTTCGTCTCTTATTAAGTCTTCCCCAGGGATCTGCAGACACCATACCCCACAATACATCATCCACCACAAAACAAATATGTAAAAACACTCCGGCAACTCAGCTTTGGTCGGCAACCTTGTTTGGCCGCGGGTCAAAATCAACCAAAATGTGAGTATTAAAGAGACATTTGGGTCAGAGATCCATTTCGATATGGATCTTATATACATAAATATTTATGTGTGTAAGATCCATGGTAATCCAACTAAAATGTTGTTCTTAGTACCTATTTTCAATTTTTTTATTCTAAAAATGTTTGTTTCATGTTTATGTTTTATAATATTTTTTTGTATATTATACTTTATTTTCGGAACTAAAGTGAGTCACTTGAAATTATCAAATGGGTCACTCGGTGACCTTCGGGTCGTAGGTCGCCGTCCCCTGGTCTAGGCAATAAGCTTAGTGGGATGCCGGAGTGTTTTGTTACAGTATGATTTGTGGTGGATGATGTATTATGATATTATGAAGTATTATGATATGAGCCACAGGAACACAATAAACGTGGAAACGTTGACAATTGCCAAAACTGAAGATCGCATTCTAAATCACACGTGGCCAAGAGATTCCTTTTTTTAGGCTTCTCGCGACGGTTTACAAATACGGAAACAAGAGTCCATCCACAACGGAGCTCATCCACAAAAGCGTAGTAACTAAATCATACGGAAATATGTATACAGTCAAGTTCTTTCCGCGGAAGATTTCTCGCAGTCATCCAAGATCAAAGAAAAAATACAATTTTCAAATGGAAAAGAATTCTTAAAATTCCGAGAGCGTTTGAAAATTCTCTCAACTCGGGAAAATATGCCTCTCAAGAAAACAAGTAAACAACTCTTTAACTCACAAAGTATGTCTCACCCACGAGCAATCCAAGAATAAGGAAAGAAAACTCGTACCTCTATGTAAAGGTCTTGGAACACTTAATGAATTCGGCAATAAAATAAGTCTGAAGGATAACAGGATAAAATTCTTTATTGTCTTCTCTAACTCGTTAAAAAAATATTTTATCTTATCATTTCACAATTCAAAAGCCATTTTATTTTAAAATTCTAAATTCCTGATTATTTTCTAGTTTGTTCTTTTGGAAACTTAAATGAAAATACACGTGTAAGATTCCAAAAAAAAATAAAAAAATAAAAAAAAAGTAAAATCTTTTTAAAATGAACTGGTATTACAATGGTCGCGTTCTAACAAGAAGAATTTATAACTAAATAAAATACTAAATAATTTCTTGAAAATACGACACTTGGTAGTACGTGTTACTACTTGGGGGAGGGAATATGAAAAGATAAACCTTCCTACCGTAGTACAAAACAACTCTTTGTAATGACTTGAACTTGTGACATTAGTCTCTACCCTCACTAAGTCAAGTGAGGAAGGGAAGGGGAACCGCTTACTCAATTTTTCTTTTCCGGAACCGCTCGGGATGGGGCGGAGTTCAAGGGTAGCACAGGGTGGCGCACTCGATGACGTGCGGGGGAAGGTCACGCAAAAGTTCGCGTCACTGCATTGCCTACCGCAACTCCATTTACACACCCGACTCAGAGTGATGAAGTCGGAACGCAACATTCAGAAGACCGTGCTTTCTACCATTCCGTGCAGAAAGTCCAAGTCTTTCACATTGAAGATGCGAGAGAGAGTTAAAAATTGAAGCAATGAGTACAGTTAAAAATTGAAGCAATGTAAAAATTGAAGCAATGAGTGCTATGCATCCGCACCACGCTGGCGTTGCATATTTTAGTGCACTCCTTCATTGGCTACCAATAAGAATTCTGTACACGAATAAACAAAAATATGTCAGGTGAAAATGGCGACAAACCGGGACCATNCAAAGCAATGGTCCCGGTTTGTCGCCATTTTCACCTGACATATTTTTAGTTATTCGTGTACATAATTCTTATTGGTAGCCAATGAAGGAGTGCACTAAAATATGCAACGCCAGCGTGGTGCGGATGCATAGCACTCATTGCTTCAATTTCAATACCTTCTCCACGTGTGAGCACACGGAAAAAATATGTGCATAAACAAAAAAAAAATACAAACACGTAGAAATCAATTCACTGCGTCCAATTGATGAAATTCTTCACAAGTTAAGCATTGAACAAAAGCACATTCCCCTGTTTCTCTTCTTCTACCATTGGCAACGTTGGGCGAATGGATATCACCCACATTTTATTTTATTTTTTGCAAAATCAAAATATGATATAAACTGGTTACTGAGACTGGGTCGAAGAAGAAGAAAAAACAACACTATTTCATGAAATATCTCAGGGTTATTTCACTCTAAGAAATAATGTGTTTTTTCTTCTTCTTCGACCCAGTCTCAATAACCAGTTTATATTATAAAATGTGGGATCAACAATATGGAGTATATAAATCAAAATAAGGCACTATATTTGTTCTTCTGAAATGCACAGTACCAAACATTTTGACGTGAATCGGCATAAAAACATACGAAACAACAACAAAAATTAACGAGAGCATCTTCAAAACAATAAAGCATGGAAGCGGGACAGCTGCGCCTATATTTTCAAATTCAGGGGCTAATGTATAATCATACGCGATTGCATCCTTTCATCTAGTACTTACGCCAATTCCCACAAGAGCATTTCCGGCGAATTATCAAAACATTATAACAGCGACGGACAGTACATAGATCACTAATCAGAGAGGATTAACGAGGCCTAAACCTAACCAGCGCTTGTGATATTCCATCTGTTATACAATACTGGAGCTCAAATAACAATCTTTCGAATTACGCATGATAGCAGCCGAAAGAACAAATTTGTTTCTTTCGGCTTAGAAACATTACAATAATTATGAAAAGACAATAATCAACGTTGAATTATAACTGAGTATCAGGTAACTAAAGCATTGACTTTATTCATTTTTTAAATTTCATTTTGTATTTCCATCACAAGCCGTTTCGTAATAAATAACATTTCAAGGTTCTACTCTTTTGCCCGTCGNTTAAATTTCATTTTGTATTTCCATCACAAGCCGTTTCGTAATTTTACCGAAGCATAACAATGAGGTAATATTAGTTTTCTAAATTAAGCTTTTGATAGAACGAAAATTAGAGAACAATCCCTTTGACACAAATAATGAGAGAGAATGTATGTAGTATATTCCATTATTTTTTCAGAGTTTAATAATTTCTGCTTGAATCCTATATTTTACGGTAAAACAAGTTCCAATAATTTGGGATCCTGTATGGTTGTAACAAAGTTGAGTGTTTTTAATCACAACTAAATATTGCAGCCCATATTGTAGTTAATTCTGTGGACGCGCAATCAAAACGAACTCGATGAAGATGAAGATTCTATCGATATTGTATCGCGCAGCTTCTTTCACGGTGAACAAAACGCATGGATCTGATAATACAGTTCAATCTTGTAATATAATAAAAATCGAACAGAAAATAAATACCCTCCTCACAAGGGCGTATCCAGCTCAAAACGTAAGGTGGGGAAGATTTCTGAATTCAACAGATATCAAAGAGAAATGAATGCCATACAACAATAAACACTAGCATTAAAAACACTATTTATTTAGAAGAATCAATTTCTAAACAATAGTTTGTGATGATTAGTTGCAAATGTTTCAACTACTTCTTTTACTAAATGTTCCACATGGAAAATTGGGTATCTGCCCCAACTCTTACGGTGGGGCTACTGCCCCATCTTGCCCCAGCCTGCATACACCCTTGCTTCCACAGTCAGGATCTAAACAAATAATTTTCATGGCCTGAGTAAACCAAACCCGAAAAACGAATGCAGGTCAGTTTCAGGGAAGTATCCACCCAGATCATCCCCAAAATGTCTTCATTTTCATCGCAAATAAACAGGGAAAACTACAATAAAATCGATGAAATTTGATACTTTTGTAGGATGTTTTCCCTTCACGATAAACCTATGAGAGTCTTTAGATATGTGAAAGTATTTTATATTTATGGTACAATAGAGATTAAATATTTGAATCGGTCTAAAACATTTGAGACCCACGTGCGTCTTTACCGTTTGTCATTACATACAATTTTAATAATAGTAACAATCCTCAAAAGACAATTAGACCTTGACCAATATTCCTACCCTTAGTCTTGATCTTGACAAATATTCCTACACAGAGAGAAATATTTTGTCATTTCAACAAAGATATTATCCGGCGAATGGCAGCTGACTTTTCATCTTTTTATTGTATCATATACTGTACTTAATATAGTCATTACATGGACACACTTTTTTCTGTTTATCGCCCTTGGATAGCACCTTGCCACCTCCAATTCTGGATGTGTCCGTCCCCATTAGGGAAGGAGGTTACAATCTCCTATATCTACTCTTACGGTCTTTTGTGTGTGTCTCTGATGTAACATATTTTTGTGACATATGCACTGAAATTATTAAAGTTCTCTTGGTTTCTCATCAATTTTGGACTCTTTATGTAATATGCTCCTTGTCTTATTAATATAATTTGCTCTTTCGCAATATAAACTACAATTCCATAATTGTCTTCTTCAGTCACACTAACTCGTCCACAAATACACACCACATAAGCTATCTTATCAATTATCACTCAATAGTCATAGATTCCCGCGTCCAATCAACATTTCCAGTAATTATCGTGTTTGGAAAATTATCTATTCTTCTTCCTGTATTCCACATTTCTTATGATTAGAGGTGCTGTTTACGTCTATCGTCATTGTATTATTAAAATGATCGTACATGTTTAACTTAATCTAATGCTAAGAGTTGATTCTCATTCTAAAAACGCCCTAATGGATCTAAAAGCTCAATCTGAGTTTAAATCCGAACGTGGGAGCCTAAGCCGCCTAAATGGGAGCTCAGTATCCACTGAGAACGATGATCAAAGATTCGAGAACTAACCCAAAGAGTTTTCAGTAAAGAAGTTCAAAAGCTATGAGAATCACTAAACGAGTAGACGACAGGAAATCCAGAGGAAAAAATTAAATTTCTGCATGGAACATCTTTACGAGATTCTGCAACCTCAGACAGAAACTCATCTCATCTAAGGGAAGCAATAACTTTTGGATTCATCTAAGGGAAGCAATAACTTTTGGATTCGCAACTGTTTCTTTGTGGCAATTTTTCACTTTACAAATGAAAGGATCAAACTTAGTTCGAGACAGCTCTTTGTCGTCAAAAGCACATCAACCGGATGGCTCGAGACTCCACAAGAACGTGAAGTCTTACGCGGTAAAGAAATCAGTTGCTCAGTTAATTCAAGGGAACTTTTGTGAACATTTCAGAGAAGAGGAGTTCAACTGAACTGACCTACTAGAGACTTTAGTCGTGAAACTTCATGAAAGTGCCAAAAGATGCGATACTATCAAAGAAAGTTCATGCCAAAGAACAAAAATAAACAAAATTTTGCTGTGTCATAATCTTAATACAATGAGCTTCACGATATTTGAAATGAGGAGTAAAAGCTGAATAAGAAACTTTTGGTAATAAGTTTGAGATTAAGAAAAACGTAATTACGGATTCATTTTGTTTTGAGTAGCACATCGGAGAAATATCTTTAGTAGATATATAAATACTAAAAAAAAGTACAAAGCTCATGGAAACCTTTGTTTAAATAAAACGTTGTTTGTTCACTTGTTCAGATGGTAAGTAGAACTTATTCAGAGAAGAACTACTGAAGTACTGAAAACTTTTCACGATAAACGATATTTTCTAATTATTTTTCACTCCTCTGAAATGGTCTTAGGGATTCATGCAATTAAATGTTTCAATTTTGAAATGGAAAAATTCGTAAGCTCCACATTTTTATTAGTTAAGACGTTGTTACGATCCATTTTACTTTCTCGAAAAAGGAAAAGTAATGAAATTCTTTAGGGTCAATAATTCTCGTAATATTTTCCCCCAATTCTTTTTCAATAAAATTCAATTATCACTCATCTTTTCAAATATCTATGCACTTACAGATTCCAATTTTAAAAATTGCGACGTTTTATGAAGTTTGAATTTGGATTTTGAACTTAAAGTTATGCATCTAAATGTCGGAAGGAGATAATTTCCAATTTATAAAAGAGTGAATGTAATAGGGAATTCTCAATTTCATCAAGCGCGGATCGAAGAAACCGATGAAAGACAACTCCAGTGGTAAGTCTGGGATTACGTCACAGATGGAAGCCCGTTCTGCACGGCTCGGTTCGCCTCCGAAGGAGCTCAATCCCGAGCACTAACTTTTTTTTCTTATGGACTGAACTCGTTTTCTTTTCACGCCCTCTCTCAGCTTTGATCACAACTATAAGTCGTTCCGTCAACTCATCCCAGGACTTGTCTCTTCAGGATAGGTGTGATCTCAATGACGAAAAATGTAAGTGTCAAGTTTTGTCGTGTTCAGCGTTCGCCCATCAAAATTCACTACATAACTTCCTGTCGGGCTGAAGTTTTTGTATTGAAATGTAATATATGAGAACATCAAGAGCGGAAGAGAAAAAATGAACCAGGATACCAATCAACGATGATATACTACGTAAACATCGACTGCACGAAAAAGACTATTCATTCATCTCTCACTAGAAACACTCTCAAAACACAATAAGAATAATCATCTCGTCGGAGAAAATCAGTAAATAAATCCTTTAGCTTCCGAGTATTTTACTTTTTAAAAAAGCAAAAAAGGAGTAATATGGATATAATATCCTAATCACATTAAATTATTTGAGCCTCTAATTTATGAATACAGTACATTAGTTACGTATTATATTTATATTTAAAAAAATTCTATTTACTATTATAATAACAAACCACCCTTTTCTATAAATTGTGTAAACAACAAAAAATATAATAAATAGTTGATATTAGTACATGCCTGGAACGAGTACTGGGGAAAAGTAAATAAACCACACACATGCTATTGGGCGTTCAGAGTTCATAACAAGGATTAGATATTTGCACAAATGTTTCGTGTGGATCGTCCGGATTTTGGATTCCGAGGATAATACTATATTATATTTATAACATATTTGAAACATACTTTTGAAGTGCAGATGTATTGAGGTTGTAAATTATAGTACAATTAATGCCCATTTTGTAATCTAATTAAATAAATTAAGACAGACTTGCGAGCTTTTATGGACGAATAATATATAAATGGAAAGAGCTCACAACGTTTCGACGTCAAGTGATCAAATAATAACAAATTATAACAAAAACATAATAACGAAATATGATATTAAGCAATATAAACGCAAATACTGTTTACATAAAAGCAGAAACTACGCAATGTATTGAGATTACGTTTAAGGCAATAGTCGAGGCGGCTATAATCATGTATCACACCAACCAAGACATCGATTATCGATCACATCGTCTTCTACCTTTCCCCGCGACTATTCAACATGCGACACCTCACCGGAAAAGAGGAAGTCACTAACGAGCACGCCGACAAAAGAGAAACAACGCGACGGCTCTAAGAGGCGGATCGGAAAAAAGACACGTGCTAAATAAAACGCCGTGCGCACGTACTCAACAAAATCGGAGCTCTTAAGAGAAAGAGAAACAAATGAA
This sequence comes from Laupala kohalensis, assembly GCA_002313205.1. Lineage (NCBI taxonomy): Eukaryota > Metazoa > Arthropoda > Insecta > Orthoptera > Trigonidiidae > Laupala > Laupala kohalensis. The sequence continues at coordinate 202,912 of NNCF01127933.1, read as the reverse complement.
ATACTGTGCGCGTTGCGTCGTCCGTCTTGTACGCCTGCCTTTTCTATCACTACGACTTCAACACAGTCTACGACGAGGATCGTAAAGAAAGGAATAAGAAATGCCAAACCATCGTATTTCTCGAGCGAAGTCATAGCAAGAATATAGTAAAGACTTTCAAATCAAAAAGAGATTCCATTAGTTGTGTTAAGGGGAATTACATTGAAATTGCGAGTCACGAAGAATTGTAAAAATGACTCATCCGCCAATTTAAAAAAACATGAAAGATTCGGTTTCTTTAACGGGTTTCCACAAGTAAGGGATTAATACAATAATAATTTCTCGGTCCAACGATATTAAAAATGTCCTCTACAACCTAACGATGAAAAAATGAAAATGAATTTTTAAAATTAGTGTTAGAATACAGTTTTGATCAGAGTTGTGTGTTTCTAAATTGGGAAAAGCAAGATGTTGCAGTCACCAAACTAATAATATTCAGTTTATCCTCTATTAATGTAGCATTCATATTATTATCGGAGAATCGATGTTTCTACGTAAGCGAATGAAGAATGAAACAACCCTACGAAGAAAAAGACGATGTAAATATAGTTGGTTATTTGATAATATATAAAACAGTATTTCACAACGCCAATGTTTCATAATTAGTAGTAACTACTTAGTTTACATAACGGGGTGAACAATCAAGAATGTTTGATGTAAATAAAAATCTAAAGGAACAAAACAATCTATTGTAAAAATAATACTTTTTTTACAATAAATTATTTACTTTTCCAAATTTTAAACATGATTAATTCATAAAGTCATGGAATATTACCAATCCCGGTATTTTAGCCAACCCTGTAGCAGACTATTATCCCATTTCATCAAGCATTTCTTCCCGTTCATTTTCCTTTTCCTCGCTTCACTTCTTTCTATTCAGTTGCGGAGAGCAAGGGGAGGAAACGCACAATGTAACTCGGATGGTAGATCATTCGGAATTCCGCGGGAACGGAAAAGGCGATCTCTTGGGCAACGAACGACTTTGCGCAGCTCCCATCCGGTAAGCGCCGTACCCGAGCGGCTGATATATTTGAGACAAGCCAGAAAAATAGGTTTTGCGGCAATATCGCTCAGAGCTCACTCAGATGGGAAATGATACACATCTACTATTATAGCTCTTTTCTCCGTCATATGCCATTAGATCAAATGGTGAATCCGACGAAATGCCTCTGATAGAAATGTCATGCGAGATGAAGAGGAAAGCACACGGCTCGAGAAAGGAGAATTCCATCCCAAAAAATCTATCCACGAGTGTCCCTCATTTACTAAAATTAGGATGAGCCATTTACTCATTAGTAATTACAAAAATGACATAAAATACATGGAAAATATGTTGGTGATTAACTGAAAAATCAATCTTTGTTTCTTCTGTCGTAATCATTTTTGCGTTAAAAAACTTAATCGTTTAAATGTTTTTTTCCTGTTGTTTAATTCAAAAAACAGTGTTTTAGGGAAAGAAAGAAGGAAATCAGGAAGGAAAGAGAGAAAACCAAAGAATAAGATTCTTTACTAAAAAATCGTACGATAAGTTTAAAGATTTTTTAAAAAACTCGATGGTGAATTCTCTCTTCTAGTATAGGTACACGAGAAACAATTAAGTAAAGTTAACTAACCAAACTTTTTGTGTTTTTTTTTTTCTAAATTTTTCTACCTGTATATCTCATAGTACCTTATATCCACATTTATTTTCATTTTCCCAGGTTTACTCACCTGTCGAGACGGTCTTCTTGTCATATTTACGACGCTAGCCTCATATTTCTTTCTACTGAGAAGGAAACGGGTCTGGAGCTTGAAAAAAATATCGCAGTACAGCGAGATTGTTTCAACGGCGGAGCATCATTAACGGAGGCCAGGTGCGCGAACGAATCCCTAGCACTCGGAAGCAAAGAAGATACGAAGAAGAAGAAAAAGAGGAGAGAAAGGACTTATGACATTGGGAAAGTGGCGTGTAAACGACTAGAACCAGTAATTGCGGATGAAGCAGAAAATAAAACATCAGTTGGCAGTTGGAGGTAATTCATTTAAAAGGGAAAAGTCGACGTAATAGCTAGGGAAAAGTAGAGAGGGAAAAAAAACTTGAGAAAACGCGAATGAGTAATAAACAATTGATGATGTTTACAAACTAAAATGGAATGTACAATATATGAGAGGGATATATTCCACGTGTTTTACTTATTTATACGTTTCACCGCATCACGTATTAAATTATTAAAATCGAGAAGTGATTACCTTCATGTGCATATTTCGACGTCTTGTCTACTATGTATTTTTACTCTACCTCCAAACAGAAAAAAATATTTATTTTATTATAGTGAAACATATCATACGAGTTTGGAAATAATGTGGACTTTTTTGGCGAAGGACCCAAACTGTGATGATACGTTGTGTTCAGAAAACGTTCTCAATAAATATTGCGTGAAGCTGTATGAAAGGTGTACGACATATTTAACTAATATAGAATTGAATAAATTTTTCAGTGTACCAAGTCCAGATGCCTATTACGTTCCTACTTCTGGAGGAAATGAAGCGAAGTTAATTTGTTAATGAATAAAATTAATGTCAAGGAGCTTAAATTTGAAAACCGAGGACTGTAAATAGAAGAATAACGTAAAGCTTTCAAATCACGATCCCAGTTTCCTAGATTCCAAACTAATAATATTAATGATTTTAAAAAACTCACTAAGTTCCTGAATGTTTAAGCCTGAAAATAAGAAAAAAAAATTCCTATTGACAACTAGTCTTCCAAATTCTTTTTCATATTCTTAGCTCGGTTCAAATAACAGAAAAAAATTGGTTTTCTTTAATTTGAAATAATAGTTCCATATACGTAAAAATACAGGGAATATCATTTTGTGCTTTTCACTGGCTGTAAGTCAAAAATAGCGTCAAACGATGTAGGAGTAGTGCCCTAGTAACCGCTCGAGTTATCGATATCAGAAAAGACATCCCAAGAAAGCACAGTTCAGACGACGAAAGTCCATTAGAACGCTACCTTGCGCAGAGTAGGAAATGCAGAGAAAGGCAGAAGAGCGTAACAGAAACCGAGAGAGAAAAGAGCGTTCGATAATCCGAAACACCCACCGCTCATCCACGACGAAAACGATGTGAAGAGAAAGGAAGGAAACGACGCTACACAACGCAATGGGTGAGGAGTAGGTCGCTGCATGGGATAGCACCGGACAATGGACCAGCGTGGCTTTCAAACTCACATTTTTGATAACGTGTCATTCAACAGGAAAGTAGGGAAAAATCGAATACTGAGACATGAGAATAACACGACAGTTGCTTTTTTTTTACACCACAAAATTGTTTCGATAAAAATGGTAGGATCATTTTTATTTCGAATAGCTTTATTTTGTTACTTTAAAGATATTAAAAATTGAGAGAATGAAGGTTTAATGAAATTTGCGTTTTCTTTTCATCCAACAGTATATGATTGGAAATTACAATATATTAAAGATCGTAAAAATTAGATAAACTAACATTCCTGAATAAGTTATGAAGCCGGCACAATATTATTTTTTTATTTTCTGTTATTTAAAACCGATAGAAAACTATTACAACATACATATATTTGTAACTAGTTTTTATAACTCACAAAAATCACTCGATTGTAAGTCTAAACTTCTAATCTCTCCTTTCCATCTTCTACAGCCAAATCATGTCCTTAGGAAGAAGAGCAGAAATGGTGGCCTAGACCTCACATCACAAAAATAAATAAATAAATTTTGGAATGATACCACTTCGTATGTGAGAAAGTAAACAACACCATGAGATAAAAAGCACTGTCCCTCATGGAATATAAAATTGATAGAATTAACAGAGTACAGTATATACGAAACACGCTCTATCCAAAGTTCATTGATACCTTGTCGTGCGCGGATTGATTGTAAGCTGATTTGATTTACGCGAAGAGTAGAGGAAGCAACTGACAGTGCAAGTGAAAGAGATATTGATTTTTTACTTTGCCGCTCGTACCGAAGCGGTCAAACGTTCCATCTCACGAAGATGGAAGGTACACACATGCGTGGAGTTGAAGTTTCCCACAATCACAGTTTTCATAAAACATGTCTTTGGGGCTCGGGTGCTGCGAGAGATGGATAAGGTTCTTAGGGGAATTCATTGTATGAGAAGAGGCATTGTTTTATAACTGTTCTAACACAGAGGTATGGAGTTCTGAATAAAAGTAAGTTTGTGAAAATACTTAAGAGGAAATAGAGTTGGAAATAATACAGTCACAATAAAAATAATTTAAAAAAATAGCAGTCTGTCGCAGCCCAATATTTCTGAGGGTTATGAAGATGAAATACAAAGATATAATACATTGGATGTTATAAAAGAAATATCGAACTAGAACAACTTTTGAAAAAAGTGCACTAAGATACTGAAGTGAATATTTTTAGTTCGGTAGTATTTGTTAGAGGTACTAGTTTAAAATACATGAATAGATAATGAAACTATAAGTCCTTCCGATAGCTAAAAGTTGTGTGTATTACTGGAACCCGAAAACAAAGTAATCACTAAGAAGTTTGAAACACTAAGATTTTTTGAACACTAAAACTCGTTAAAAACCTCGCCTTTGAATATATCACAAACGTTACACAACAATATGAATTCACCAAAATAACGACTTTTCAAGTCGAGTAGTTTATTCCATAGATTTTACAAATACGACATTTCAACGCGTGTTTAGGTTATTCTCAGGTGTTGATATTAAACAAAAATTTACACATTACAACTGTAGAACATTCCTGAAGCATTTTCCACCTTAAATATTCCGTATTCTCATTTAGAAATTTCTTAGGGTAAAGTATGCTTCTGGAATGTTCTACAGTTGTCACGTTGTTATGTAAAAGTTTTTCTTTTTCATTTATTATCAACAACTGAAGATGAAAAACGCACAGGTTCAAACGACGTGTTTGGAATACACACGTCTACATAAAAGGTCGTTATATTGATTAATTATCCGTTTTATAATAAAAAACAATAAACATAAATTGAGTCAAAATGTAACAAATCACGGTAAAATTTAAATTAATAAGGAATATGAATATGTACGTACAACAGTATACGATGGTATATCAAATACTGCATTGAAAATCGAGAACGTGGTAGCATTCTTTCTTGCGAACGAAAACTAAAGAAAATTATTGTAGGGGAACATAGTCCGTTCTATCGTCCCTCGCAGAGTGCGGCAACCGACACCCGTAAAGAGACCCGCATCAGGGTTTTTGGCATCGGAGCCGATGTTAGCGGCACTGGAGAATTGGGGACGCGTCATGTGAAAGAGTGCAACGCGTCATGAACATGCAGTACCCCTTCTTTACCCCTCCATCCCACGACCCTAAACCACCCAGGTGAGTTGGGTCCCTGTCCATGTTCTCTCACTGGGTTCCTCCCCATTATTCTCTTCATCGTGCACTGAACATCGTGTAATGAAGTGAACTAGCTGAACCCGCACGATATGTTTTGTAAAATAATTTATCTGCGTAGACGAACTTTCTATCTAAATAAAAGCGGTGGTCTAGTGGTAGCGTCTATTCACGAAACACCCGGTAGAGCGTGGGTTCGAAACTCAGGTCGGCCGAACTAGGTGAGGTTTTCAGCTGGGGTTTCTCTCACCTACTCCAGACAATGTCGGTTCGATACATGAGTCCCCCCGTAAATCCAACATCTCTCTTTCCCAACTATCTTGGACCCAAGTCACGGTTATTACTCGCTATTAGACATGAAATAAAACATAAATAAATGTGAGGACAATTTTCATTGAATAAGTCAATGAATTCATTACATACAAATGAAAAATGAGACTTTAACACCACAATAACCAAGAACATCTGTGGTAAATAGCGGAAGCCACAGACATTATATCAGTGTAAAAGAGTCAAATCAAAGGTTGTTTCCATGTTAATACTTTTTAATATAGAATAAAGTCGCCTGACAGACGATTTAAGAGGCAACAATAGAAGATACGTATCGTACGAAAATAGATAATGAGTACATAAGAAATATATTACGGATTCAGAAAGAAGGAACAAAAATATTTACTAATATAGAAATCCTCAAATTATCTTATACCAGAATATATACCTAAAAATTGCAACAATTATGATTATTCTAGGAATAATATCCAAATATGATAATGGAGGAAGATTTGAGGTTGAAAAGTAAATTTCTTGGAAGTAACTAATCCGTTGAGCACGTGTGGGACGCAGCTTACTCAACCCAAAACTAAACTTCATCCCTCATTTTACCCAACTGCAGGACCTAACTCTCACGTACCTATCTGCCCGTCTTGTGCAGTACCGTCGCGTCATCGCGCTTTCCACGCACTGCTCGATGGCGCAGAAAAGCAGCGACTGTCGACTAGTTGTCGCTTCTCGTTCTGCGTCACCGAGTGAACGGGTCGCGCCCACGCGCTAACGGAGTTCGCGAACGGCCAGGTCGCGCACAGCTCTTCACACTTTTCAGGGACATGGCCCACTTCCACTGACAATCTGCTCACCAGTGTAGAGCTAACGAGAATGCATGGGGAAGCATTAGTTGTTTGTTCAAGTGGGTGGATCGGGGCATTGACGTCAGAAAGGAAATTAGCGTATCAACATGACAACTGTATTTCTAATAAACATATGAATTAACGTGCAACCAATGCTTCTTACTATGACAATACCAACAATTCTATCAAATCTAGAAATAAATAATCACAATTATGTGCTATCATTATCATTACTCCAACTCGACACTTCTTGAGTACATGGATATCCTAGTTCAAATTTTGTGTCAATACGTAAGAAAATTATTTTTATATTCATTCAAATATTTGGAACAAAAGAGAAAGTGAAAAACAAAAAGAGTGAAGAAGTTAGGCACGCATTACTTTTTCTATAACATAAAAAGTATTCATTGTTCATAAAAATGGAGAAGATACATACGTACTTCTCTGTCAAAAATTCTCCTCTCATAGAGAATACTCATAAGTTATTATTTTTGTGTCTGTTGTTGCGATCCTGGAATGCCGCATCAAAGAAAGGTCTCATTCCATAGAATGGGAGACAATTATTCAGAAAGAAAAACGTTTAAAGAAATATTCGTTCAATTTGACAACTTTGGCAAGGTCCACTTAATGTCAAATTAATTAAATTTTCAAATTAATTCTTTAATAGTTGCATGTTAAACAGAAATAACTCGTGACAACGATGAAACGTGAGAGGTATAACATACCTGAAAACCAACTACAATTTATATGTAACAACATTCGAAACATTCGTTTTCTTTTAACGTACAGCACAAATGTATAGCGAGCGCAATGAAACGAAAACTATTTCGTACTTCCAGTGTAGGACATATGTCGAATATGAATACAAGACTAATTTAAATTACAAAAATAAAAGATCTCTCGTAACTGAACCCAGCGAAACGACCGTTTATATGTCACGCGATTAATTTTTGTAATAAGCTACATTTTTTAACGAAAGTAACACAGAATACTGCAATTCCAATTCGAAAGTATTAATTAATTAATTTATTTATTGTCAAAAAAGCAGTTACGAACTAAGTATGACCACGTGGAGGACAAACTAAAAAGTGGTTAAATACGGGATTTCATAACGAAACCTCAAAATTTTGCCAATTGATCAAAGACATGAAAAGATTTTCAATTATATAAAAGAACAAGTAAAACCAATACGAAACAGAATTGAATATTAATGATCAAAATATTTTACAACAAACATATATCTGGAATTGCTTTTATGCGGAGCACGTTGTTAGGTGGGTACCCCGACATTGATAGGAGAGTCATGCCTCGTCAATATCCGACATAATACAGAAAATTTAACAAGTTTTCGTCAAGTGCACAGAACAAGTCGTGCGTGTTACCCAAAAAAATTATCTTCTTTCAAGAAAATTATTTTACTTTAATTACGGAACGGCGTACAGTGGAAGCTATACATGGTGCCATGAAGATGAACCCAAGACCAATATGAGACAGCTGCGTCACATGAGTCATGTCGTCATACTTAGGTGATAAAAGAACTTGCTTAAGGTATAGTTTTTAGATCCGACCCCACGTACGTGATGTCAAATATATGTAAGTTTTCCTTTATTCACTGTCAAATAGTAAAATTTGCTTGCAATTTTGTATTGTAGTATATACCTGTGATGAAATATAAAATAAACTAAGAAATCTTAACAGTTACATCAAACGTGATAAAATGTTGGGGTTATATCAGTTCACCAGTTATTCCGCAGTTGATAGATAAGATCTGATCGCAGTGTTTCGTTATACTATTTCAAGCATGAACTTCTTCGAAAGATGGAAGGTATATCAGCGCACTATTGTAAACAAAATTTTCGGGTACGGTTACTCTTTGATTCGCACTGATCACGAAATTGCAGGATGTCTACTCGTAAGCTTTATAAATACCAGTATTTGACACAACTACAGTAGGATAAATTAGTCAAAGATGTATGTCACACAAATCCAATATAAAACAATGGAAAGTTTCGAGGCCCACTAGAAAGACAAGCTTCCACATTCAAAAAATGTCGCGTGAAAGTGTCGTACAAATGAGCGATATAATCGCTCACATGTTTATATGACGTGAGCTAAGTCGCCTTAATATAGTCGCGGTTCAATTGTTGGAGATGTTTAAGCTCGGAAGCGAGCCTCATCCTCCATTTTCCAAGCCCTTTTCATCACACACTTGCGTGTGTTTTTTTTTCAGTACGGAAGCACACCTTTCTCGTTAGTTGGAACGACCACGAAATATAAGAGAAGAACAACAGAAGCGTAATTTCCTTTCCTCATTTTTTAAACAAGTGACGCACATGGAGCTTCAGCCTTTGTGTGATGGTCGGACGCGAGATATATTTGGCCACGCCGGACGGTGACCTAACCATAGGTCAAAGACACCGGACGCGTTAAACCCACAGAGGATTCTCGCGTGGCGTTCGCGGCCACACGAATTGCTAATGAGGAGTGAGTGCACTGCCGGCGGTCAGCACCGCCACCGCAATACCGGCACTACCCGCATGAATGGACGCACAGACGAATAGAGGGCGTCTGCGGGCTCAGCAAGATTGAGGTGATCTGCTGTATTAGATTAGAGGTATTGCTTGTTGGTTGTAAGGATGTGTGTAGATGTGAAGAATTGTAGTAGAATGGTTGTGGGTTTCGAGAAGGATTGGTGTAGTGAGTTGTATGGGATGATATGAATAGAGTAATCAAGTTTTAGAGTTGGTAGCACTGAAGCAGATATAAAATATATCGAAACGTTGGCGTAACAAAAAACCGCGTTTTACTTAGTCTAAATGCAAGAATGTAGTTAGTAATGTGATATGGAGGCTGAACATAGGATCAATGCTAATGCGTTAATTACTGGGCTCCAATTGTAATATTTGACGGGTGTGTTCAGGTCTTTGCGAGAAATTTTTCCTGTTTTCATCTTCTGCTGCTTTTAAAAGAATTAAGGTACAGCCAGGACGTAGTCACGATTCTGCAAAAGGAGATTGAAAGGAAGTCTAAGGTTGGAACGAAACAATCTCTTACGAAGAAAGAAGTTCAAAATGTTAGCATTAATATAAACTCAGCGCCAACCCAATCATTGATATACACATTTAATCAATAATCAGTTATATAAATTTAACCAACGTAATGTTTTACTTTTCAGAATAATTTATCACGGGAATTCGGGGGCGGACCCCTTGAACCCACCCCCTCCCTTTGCCTACGGTATTAAGTGCAGTTGAAATTTTAAACGCAAAAGTAATTAAGAAGAAAAAAAACATCTTGCAATATTCACTGATGAAATAATTGAAGAGGAATAATAAATCACGTTAGACAATTGCTGAAAAAATATGCGATTCTTTTCAAGGTTTAAAACATCGAGTCGAAAGTCTATCCGCGAACGACTGTTTCTGAACCAGTCATGTGCTTCCAAAAGCACTCATCCATACGAGAGCTACGCAAATACGTGAATGCGTACCTAACGACTCTCAACTACGGCGCTCGGGAGAAGTTATTGTGACGTTAAATTTATAATTCGAAGCTTTCTCTTTTCCTCTTGTAATATTCTACAAATTCCGTTCTTCATCGAGCCACTTTTTAAGGTAAAAATAAACTAGAATACGCAAATAACTCAAATGTTACATATGATCTATTTGTCGATACTTGCCTTTTTCAAAATATATATATGTGTGTGTGTGTTAAGAACTGATCCTAAACGAATCCTTTTCATTTTTTAAGGCTTATTAAGTTTGATATTAAGTCACAAAATCATTCTAGTGATAAAGGTGAGATTAAATATGAGACAATTAAATTAGTGATCACAAAACTTCGCAAACGTACAAATGATGACCCGAAAATTAAATGATGGTTTTTATGTATTGTATATAACGCCTTAATTTCGTATGAGTAAAAATGTTCGATTGAAAGAAAATATTTTAAAATAATTTAAACACAATTAATGAAAGTAAACGATTCAAATAGTTACTTCTACAAAATCACTCATTAACTAATTGAAAAAATTAGTTAAAAAGTGTCATTAGAATTAAAGCATTTGCATTCATAATTAACAAAATTTTCTTGGGTGGGTGAGGGCATTTTTTCCTGTTAACTTGTTTCTCTCTCTTCGTTTTCACCCCAATTAGCAAACCACAAAGCTCCGACTCTTGTTCTCATTTTATTCCGACTTCTGTCGCCAACACATTTTGTCACGGTAACTAAAAATCTAAGAGTTCCATCTTCTCGACACAAATTAAATAAGAGAAGAAAGAAAGAAAATGGAAATTTTAGTCATTGTACAGACCAAATATAAGAATAACATGATAATTAAAATATTTCGTACATTAAAGGGGATGAAGAAAAATGATTTGAAACGAAACTGCGCAGTAATATTTTTTCTTATTTCAATATTTAATAAATTGTATGAATTTTGTGTGATCAAAATGTACTATTCCTCCTACCGAAAAAGATTCAAACCATTTTAAAATGTTGATACTTCTCGGTTTTTTGCACATCTTTGAGACCACACTTACATCGCAGTACTAGAACACGGAATAATTTAACAGTTAATTTATTCTACTACATTCACCACAACACGTATTTTTTATACAGAGAATCTACACAATTTCCGTGAATAGTATATACCTATATTAACACATTTATATTAGTTTTTTATTTCATAAAAACCAGAGCAGACAAACATTTGACGAGATAAACAACACAAATTAGTAAAATCCGTCGAAAACACGATTTTTCCCCAGCATACAGCATTAATCCTCAGAACACATAAAGTCACGCGTAAACATACGAGAAAATCCGGAACAATGTATTAAACAATCCCTGCCCGTGTCTTGCCACTCATCACGCCATACCAACAGAATCCTACCAGCACACGTCACATGCAAACAGACAGACGAAGCACGTAAAAGAGAACACTTTCAGATACCCGTCCGCCGGCCTCCGATTCGCGGTGCATTAACAAAGACCACTGCTCATACATCGCGTGCAGCATAGTAGCGTAGTAGTCATCACAGTGCGAATGCGGGCTTCCCCTTCGCGTTAATTCTACGCTCGCTTCATTTAGTCTTTGTGGAATTATGCGGAGGAAAAAGTCGCGTGGAAGACGACAAAGAGAATTACGCTTCAAAGGGCCTCGCGGCGAGGATCGAAGGTTTGGGAATCCATGAAGACGAGAAAAGAGATAAAATAAATTAGATGCTGGTGGAAGACAAAGTTAAAGTTGCACAGAAATCGTCGGAATCTTTTAGAGGGGTCATGGAGGAAAAATAAACATAATTTTTAAAAATATTTATACCGACAGCGGTATAAATTTCTATGTATCATTTCCAGTTCTATGAGCGGCAGAGCGCGAGTTCAAATCCTTCTCGGCAGAAGAGATTTTCAGCTGGGGTTTCTCCCACCTACTCTAGACAAATATCGGTTCGGTGTCGTAAGTTCCCCCGGTAACCCAACCTCTCGCATCCCCAATTCCCTCACCACGTCATACTTAGGTGGAGGAGCAGGAATCATGGCCTGACAAACAAAAAATTGACATTTTAATTTAGTAGATGACACGAAATGGTAATAGACGAACAATGAACGTGTTGGCAGAGCGACTATACAATTCTAGCAAGAGTTAAGACAATTCTTAAAAAGACGTTCCGACGACGTTCCCTCGACATCAACGTGCCCATTTTCCCAAGGAAAAACAGGGTAAAAAGGCTTTTCATAGGGAATAAATAAAAACTTAAATATTTAGAGAAAATAATATTAATGTAATGACCATTTCAATGGCATACTAAGAAGGAAGTACTATAAAAAGCACCAATAATATGAAAGAACAACTCATGGCCCGAGTATAATAATAAATACAATCAATTCACGTCGCAAATAAAATTTTAAATTGAATCCACTTTTTTGGTCGAGATATTGTTTTTTTAACTCTAGCAACCTTAAAACCTTCTTAACTTTACGATTCGATTCTTAGATTTTTTTATTCCATTTTATGGTGCTGTATCATTTTTTCTAATATTTTAATTAAACTTCCGAATACCGCGTTGAGTTCGACGGTTTACTACGAAAAAAAGTGTAACAAGTGACGATTGAGACAGTTTAACAAAAACAATTACGACCCGAATTCGATGAACCAGAGAGAAAAACCGGACAAAAAGAAACTATTTGCTGGAGCGAATCGCGGTAAAGCTTGGTCCCTCATTTCCCAAGCTGTGCAAAGGAGAAGTGTTTCGGAAGCCACCAACCACTTTCCCCTCGATCACCTAAAATAAACCATCCCCTCAACCATCACAAGAGCGGTGGACTGTACGTTAACCGCCGCCATCACCACTACCGAAGACACCACAAAGGGAGTTTGGGCCACAAAGAAGTTGAACGAGGCTCTAATTGAGACTGCTGCGGGATGCAAAGGCACGTGGGGGGAAAGGAGACAGAACAGAGGCTGGATGACGGAGGAGGATAACTCACAAACGCGCGACAGAGACACAAGCACACGCTGAAGACGGAGCCTTGAGGAAATCCACTTTGTAGAAGACAGGAGCGCCATCCTCTAAAGAGAATAATGTGGAATGGAATTTCCGAGAGGAAGGATGCGATTGTTGGATGGAAGTTTCAGATATATAGGTTTCAGATCAATTTGACAAATGGAACGGGATGACTAAGATTTTGAGAAATGGTGTGATGAACGCAAGGTCATAATCGTTCTTCACATTACTCAAGCATTATTGCCACTGAAAATCCCCGACGTGAAAAGCTAGTGCTACCGTAAAATGACGAGGAAATGTGTAGTAAATTTCTCATTTGAATGGTGAGAGTATTCGTCAGAAGAATAAAGGATTCTAATCACGGTGTAGGGATGTTGCAGATCATATTTCACACAGTAGTGTTTTGAACATTTACGGAGCTTACAATATAATTACAAGTGAGGATGGGGAAGAAATGGGAATAGTGGATGGAGAATACAGGACCGTCATTTATGTGGAGGCGAGGGAAATCCTAGCTGTGAATCTTGGGTAACCAAACTAGTGATCGAACAATGCAGAAGGCATGGGGTTTTCGGCCATACTTATTCAAACGTAATCTATGTATAAATGACGTTAACTGTGAACTATGTTCTATTCACACATGCCTTTCTGAAGATTATCCAGAAGGAAAGAATTCTTTTTTCTATGTTCGCTACCTTCAGTCCTTAAAATGTTTTTCTCTCTCTTGATTAATCTATTTCGAAAGAACTTGTCCTACTTTATATTTATCAACTTACTATACTAAACGACAAAATAAGACTTCATACCAGCAATTTCAAGTAAGGTATTAAAAGGGTCGATATTTCGCATGATTAGAAATCTCATTTATTCCCTTTCAAATACGACTGGATATTGTAAGTTTAAAAAAATTACACTGCATTAAAGAAATGTATTCAAGTCGTGTATAATGTACATCATAAGAACGCTTCCGTTGCACATCCGAGGACAAAAACCCACAGGACAAAGTTGTAGATGTGCGGCTTGAGGGAGCAAAAGAGGCTTGTAATGCGGGTCACGTCCTTCTCAGTGAGCCGCAATCGCCCTTCAGCCACGCCCCACGTACCCTTTCTCCCTTTCCCAGAGTTTTGAGAGACCCTGTACTCTGCACGTGGATTTCCACGAACCTCAGAGTTCCATTGAAGAGCAATCACAACTACATTGTCTCACATTACGAATAAATCAGGATTTCGATGCACGCTTCTTAGTTTTGAAACACCCGAGATAATATATTTTCCTGGAAGTACCGATACATCGGACATTTCAAAAGATGGATTAATGAGGGTAACATGGTCTGTATCATATCTCTTCCCCTGATACTATTCTCTTCGTTTTTGATTGATAGGAGGTGTTTTTAGTCATCCGTATATCCTTTTCCTACCCCTTCATGGTTTATTTCCAACTAGCAGATCCTGCCCGGCTTAGCATGAGAATTTTGGTTGTTCTGATATGATAACTTCGTTGCAAGTTAGTGTACATAAAAATAGTACGTTTACATTCCAAAAGTGCGATGATATCTAATGAATGTGAAAAAACACCTTTTGCAAAATCACTTCTAATGGGAATTTTGAAACATCCAATGTGAGCATCCGTAATACAATATCTTGATAAAATATAAAGTTCCTATCTCAATAGTAATAGACTCTTTTTTCATTTCTTTGTCGATGAGTGATTTAGTCAGTCACTCAGAAAAACGCTGCTTACATAAATGAGACGATAAATGTTCTGAGTATAAAAATAGAGTGTATTGATAAAAAAATGTATTGAATTCTCATTAATAAATTGGTTTCAGAAGAAATTATTTTCAAAATTATGAATATTATGACTGTGTGAACATTTTTGTACTTTCAATCCATTTCCAACAAAATGGTCGAAACGAAACTTAAGAATTTTTATTGGTAGCACTTGAACATAACCCTATTTATAGACAACTTGTGATGCCTTTTCTAAAACACTATTTCATTCCATACACGGGAAAACGAACAAGTTCAAAATATTCGAGTAACAAGTCTCAAACAAATCCTGGAAACTAGTATAAATCACAAAAACTTGTTTAAACTAATCAGCGTGAGAACAAAAGCGTATTGAGGAACAGGGGGAGCGTGGTAACTTAATTACCAACTCCGTACCTCTGGGGTAGCGAGTTCGAGGCCAGATTAGCGCACGCGACGCCTCAGTGGCGCTGGCGGCGGTGGAACGCGAGGTCATTTGTAGGAGCAGTCCACTCCAAAATGGCGGTGGATGATGGAAGGGTAAAAGGTAGTATATAGTAGTGCTTAATGTATTACCAATCGAAATAGGCAAGAGCAGATAGAAGTAAATTACAGCAGTGACTCAGTGTAACGGCTATCTCTCTACACTGATGAAATGAACGAGCGTTGTTTGATTTAACATTAATGTATTTATTCTTCCTACAAATCGATATTACTCTCTCTATATAACGATTGTATTTCAATAGTACAAGTGGTTTCACTTCAAGCTTAAGTCACTTTAGTTCACTGTGGATTCAGAGTTCCAAAGTCAGGTCAGTGCTTTGGAAGGGGAAAAGGAAACAAACTAGGTTGACGCACTTCTTCCATTTATGTAAATAAAGTAGAAAAATAGAAGGGTGCAATAGGGAAAAATGTGTACATTAAGCGGAAAATATTGAAACAGCTTAATGTCAATGTTAATCTAAATAAATAATTGTAATATTTTATCTAATAAGTATTTGGTGTATGAGTTTATGGTAATGTTTAAACGTATTACATCAAATTTTGGTTTCTCTCTATATAAGTGAACGAATATGAAAAAAAAAATGTTCATTGATGATAGTTATAAGAGTACAACCCAAAGTAACAGAGTACACACCTCGTGGTGGGTTCAAACATTAATGCATACATCGGTGACGAGTTGAACTTAAGTACGAGAAAAGGGAGAAACTTTGTCATGTTAATTGAATGCAGGGAGAATGTGTACAGAAGTGGTAGAGGGCGATGCAGTTAATAGTGGTGGCGGCGACAGCGGCGTCGTATCGAGCCGTACTCGTCGGCGACTGGTCCTCGCTCGATGCTTGGGTCGGCTTTTGGCATGCACAACTCGCAGACCGCTGCGACGTTACGGCGGCGACGGAACTACGTTGGAAGGGGATTGGGAGGAGAGGGCAGCGACTCGCGGCGACAGCTCTGACAGACGACACGAATCACCGGCTACGATGCCAAGCGCCGATAAAAGGGATGGATATGACGGAGTGCACTAAGAAACGCTATTCTGGAAGCGACAAAGTCCGGGATACAGAGATGGCTAGCCACGCTAAAGAGCTTCTACATTTATTTTTCTTTTATAATTTAATTGTCTTACAACAAAATCTAAAATAATTTAATTTTAAATACAAAATTACACTTCATCAATGGAATTGAAAAATATATTTATATATTTCATCCTTAGGATCGACTAATGAACGGAATGTTTTTAATTGGATAGAAGGGCGTAAGTTAAATGCATATATGCGTGTTGTTTACTATAAAGAAAGTTGTAACATTAAAATAAAAAAGATGTTTTTTTTATATTTAGTATGACATTTCGAAGCATGTAATACTGTATTGAACGTTTTGTTGTCTTGGTAAACGAAGGTGAACGTTAATATTTAAATATATCCCGCAATATGTTGAACAATGCTGTTAGTGAGATGTCTTTAAATTTGTTTTGACGCTGTTATTTGCTTATGGCAGAGCATGCACACTAGCGCTTTAGTCCCCTTCACAAGAACTTGGGTACTCCAAACATTGTATTGGGTTCGTATTTTTTAATTAGATCTTGTTGGTGTGCTTTTTAGTAGAAATAATGAATTAAGAATCAGTAACCAAACTTCAAGGAACGCAGTGAAAGAGCAGTTGTTTTTAATAACGAGGTAAGCTGACCGAAATGAAGTGGGAGAAAACGTTAGTTCTTTTTCTGGATAATCGAGATGAGTTTATCATGAAAATGAAAAATCGTACTTTTAGAGATGTATCGGCAGTTTCCTATTATATACTCTTTCACTTTTTCCATTCCATTAAAAAATTACATCAAGAAAAGAAGCTACTGGTATCATTTATTCGTAAAGGATGTTACTTGGCCACTCGATTCCTGACCATTGCCATCTCTGACGGGTGTGACCATGCTAGTACAAACAAAATTCGTAGGGAATTGTATTTGAGTTACGTGAAACTCCATTGTATAATATCATGTACCATTCATAACTGTTCTGATATCATGTTTAAATTGTTAATGCTAAAAATGAAACACAGTGAAACTTGCCTACTACTAGAAGATATAGGGGAAACTAATATCTGCTACATTACTCAGGAAAATAAAATAGACTTGCTATATAGAAGTTAAACATTCATATTTTTTATACAGAATATTAATCAGATTCAATTTTCCATGCGATTTAATTAAATATCTAGTACCTTAAGGTTTGACATTGTATCTATATATTATAACTTCTCACTATTACCTACTCGAAAGTTTATTCAAGTTAATGAAAGAAAATCATCGCACACCACTGCAGAGAAAGAAGGAAGAAAGAGTAATTCACAAATTTCCACAAATTTTGTGCAAGTTGTTTTTCAAAAAAGCACGCGAAGAGTTACGAAGACTACTCTAATAAAATAACGCTTTTGTGTGATTTAGTTTCCTGACCTTTTCTCCTGAATTTACGCAAGTCTTTGTGACTAAACTTTCACTCGTGAGCGTCTCTGGACCACTTTATTCAAGCGGGATGCTGCAGCGCGTCCTAAACGGGAAGAAGAGCTTAACGTGGAATTTACGAGCGCTTATAGCAAGGATTAGGATGCCTGGGTTCCTTCATATGAACATGCCGGAAACGAGGAAATATCCAGTACATATGACAAAGTCAGTGGTCAAAGTGACCGTCATATCTTGTCAGAATAGTATCACGCATGACTAGGTACACTTTTCCCCAAACAAACAGCATAAATAAAGAATAATAATAAAGGAATGGAAAAAGAAATACTGACAACAATTCGGTCTTATCTTCTCGAAGAATTTTACTGGCACGTCTTCCTAGACAACTTTATTGTTTTATTCATAACGTGATGATGAATTTAAAAAGAAGAAAATAGGGGAGGAATTCTCGTAATCCATACATTAAAGCAAAAAAATATTTTAACTTGTTTTTGGAGCCAATTAATTTTTATATCCATCAATTAGCAACCACTGAAGTATACCATGGTTTTGTGTTACCTCCGAATTCTAACTCTTCTCGTCCACACACATACGTAAAAGAAAGAAAAAAAACAAATTATATTTACGACGCTTAATAACTTTGTTAAAGAAAAAGAGTAAGCTTTTGTGTAACTCCAATTGTTTATAGAACTCAATACAAACCGAAGTATGCCAAGAAATAGTAGAAATATAACGGAGATGACAATTCATAACTGCAACTTATGGCCTCGCCAACGCTGAAAGAAGTACTTATAGCGCTATGTGACCGGTAGGGTCACAGAATAAACGAGAAACGTGTATTTCTATAGAGACAACAAGCAAGGAACGTCCATCAAGCAAGCAGCTGGAGATGAGAGGTATGACCGCATCAAAGATACCTAACTGTGCTCGTCTTTTTGTGGCAATGCACATAGATGTAAGTGGTATATCCGGGAGTCACCTGGTCACAACAGTCGACCGCAGACAAGATGTGACGCAGTCTTTGTCCAGAGTACTAGTTCACAGAATGTAACTGATTTCCTGTAAATGTCACTAGCACTTACACTGAAGTCAACGTGAGGACATGCGGCTTTAAACAAAAAAATAGAAGACTAAGATGTGATTATGAGTGTATATCATTCCGCTCATACTTACGCATTAATCACGCATCTTTGGTTCATTAAAAACGTAAAATAATAATTGAAACAAATCGAGGAACTGAGATCCAACACAGACTTCTTGCTTCTCTTGATTTTCCACCACAAGAATTCTACAATATTCCACAACCCTTACCCGAAACAACATTGTAAGTTCTGCAATTTCATATGTATTATTATCAGAACATGCAAGAAATAATAATAATCAATGGATTCAATTTCTGCAGAATTGAATCACTACATTTAGTGCAGTGAGAGAGTTGAGCACGATGGTTTAAAGTTACTGTAATTTCCAAGTGTTTGAGAAAATGTAACGATAAATATGACTGGTTTAGGTAATGAATGCATCTAATTCATTCATTATGAATTTTAAATGAACTATGAAACTAAGATTTCTACCATACAATGGTGATTCAATTGAAAGAATTTTGCAATTCACATTTTACTAGTAGGACACTTACATTTGAAAATGGGAATTCAAGAGAATTTTCTTTCGAATTACCGGATCGATTCAATCATTTTGATAATCCACTATCAATGACTTTTATTACAGAAGATATTAAATTACAATTTTTTTTTTAAATTACTTTCTATAAAATTTTCATGTCTGGCTCTTACGAAGTAGAACTTGCCACTAAACGAAGGCACAAATGTCCATTCCCACAATGGTATTCCATGGAAGGTAATGGAGAAAACAACATTCCTTGCATTGACCATCAAAATTCACCCATATCAAAATCTTTCAATCAAAAATCAACTGCAGAACAACTGCAAAAAAATGTGTGAACGTTTTGAAGAGTATTAACTTTTTGAAACAAAAAATGTCGTAAAAATGTTTCTTGTACGCTCTTGAAATTCGAAAAGTAAATTAAGGTCTTCCTGAACAATAAAACGTAAATATTAGAACTAAAAACCCAAAATATATCATCTATCCAAAATTTTAAAAGAGTATTCTTCACTTTTTATACCCATCTTACAAAAATTTAATTCCAAACTTAAAAACGTCTTGATAGTGTCACGCATTATAATATTAAGATATTTCACAGGATCACAGGATATTTCACAGCCCGGTGTCGGCAAAATAATTTCCAGCATTAAGCAAAGAAACCGTCAGAAAGGCAGCAACATTACACCAATTACGTGCTCGACTCGGCTCTTAAAAGAATTCTAAAAGCTTGAGAGCAATTAAGCACGCGTACGCTTCCCGACAGGCTCTTGCTGCCGACGGCTCCAGACAACGGAGGAAGTGTGCTGGAAACTCCATGGCGGAAAGGGAACTCAGACGAAGAAAAAGCGGATAGCGAAAGAAAGAAGGAACGAAAAGTGGCATTGGTAATTCGTTCCTTTGTGAGGTGCATCTCAAGAGATTTTGACTGGTTCTAATCAGACTTCTCTCAGGATGTAAGGTTCAAAGTTGTTGAAAAAAATAGAGTCAAAACCAAGTCAAAACAAAGTAACTTAAGTGCGCAAATATTTTTTTTTGAAAAATCTTCACTTTTTTAATAAATGATGGAAGTACATTATAAATATTTATTTTGAGGCACTAATATTCGATTATTATCGAAATCTTGTATTTCTACCGTTACGCGGTGCTAGCTGAGGTAGATAATTATAATGAGTTCTTACTACCTGATTCCTTTATTACCCATATTAAAATACCATAATATCGTTGTACGGGGTGGGAGGGTGATAAAATAAAGCGAGGAATGAAACCATACCTACAAACGTGCATGTCTTAACTGCGATTCTTGTTCAATGGCAGTATTACATCAAGAAGTATGATTCACAAAGGATGAAGAAATAGATTTTTGCTTATTACTAGACAATCAAATAGTTACAACGATAGGAAATGGTTATGAGACTAGGTTCGTAAAATGGACGAAACATGAACAGAGCGCAGCGACTTTCTTAGTTCGTCATAAAATACAGTATTAGTATAATTCATCCGCGTTGAAAATACAAAGTTTCGCAAGCTCTACGATACAGAAAACCATCAGAGAAAAGTAGGAAACAAAAAAGGAGAATATTTCCCTTGAGGGTCTCCAAATAACAGAGATATTTTGCGAACAAAATTAATACGAGGGCTTGTGCAACAAGGGCAAAAGGTAGACGATGAAGTAGCCACTATATGTCAGAATCCCTGTAGGGCAGGGTCGGCAGCGATTGCGGGAAAGGAGCGAAATATAGTGGAGGCATGGTCGATACGCAAGAGAGGTCACGTCGCTGCAAGAAAGCGAGACCGACCTCGATTCAAGGGAGGGAATGAAGCGGTCAACCCTCGCTTTCAAACACGACCGCCCTTGTTTATTGCGGGGGCGGTTGTAGTAGTCACCGTTTGTGCCGCGGTTTTTGTCGGCGCTAATGTAATCA
Source organism: Laupala kohalensis (assembly GCA_002313205.1). NCBI lineage: Eukaryota > Metazoa > Arthropoda > Insecta > Orthoptera > Trigonidiidae > Laupala > Laupala kohalensis. The sequence goes on along the minus strand of NNCF01127933.1, from coordinate 181,622 downwards.
CCGACATCATAAAAGTATTCCCATAAATGTCCATCATTAACTGTAAACAACATACACGTAAATGTCAATCATTGACTCAATCAGCGTGTCTATAAATGTCTTACAGTCAGACTCCATTAATGTCCATCACTGATTTCAGCAACGTCTCCATATAAATCACTATCACCAAATTCCCAATACTACCGACTCACCAACAACCACTAGGTACCAGCAACGACTGAGTGACTACCAGAAACATAACACATCCTGTAGTAATTCCATTAACCTCTCCACTCAAATTACTTTACTTAACGTCCATCAATAATGTCTCCGTGACCACCCACCCCCCCACCTCAATTTAACCCTATATAGGAATACCTCCAGGTCTATTCACCAGCTTTACCAATTCATCTTCCAGTGCCTCCACCAAAGAGTTTCCTAAAGCCTTTACCTTGACCTCACCTGCGCGGGAGTTCGGACTCCCTCCGCATCCCTTGCGCTCCGGCACCATTTCGCTTTCGTGAACGTGCTAATAAAATGAAACGCGTAGAGCACACAGGCGAGAGCGATCTCTTCAGTCGTCGTCGTCCCCCATCATGGGAATGAACGCTTCACTTTCCAGAAGTATGTAGCCTTTTTGATACGACTACACTTTGCGAATATACATTTTTTTTTTTTCAAACGAGAATATATTTTTAATAAAATTCTACGGTCACAAGGTTTAATAAAATCCTACGTCAAAATGATTTTGTTTCCACGTTACAAAGGAAATGCATAAGCCAATTAAACAGTAATATGGACACATATTAACAGGGATTTAATTCGCACAAAACTTTTTTGTTGTACCTTGCGTTTTAGTGTACTTGCATTGGTAAAACACGGATTTTTATGAAGTGACGTAAATAAAGGAACAATGCCGGTCTAAAAGAAAGCAGATTGTATGACCGATTAACAATATAGCTATGTTACGTATGGAATCGTCCATCATTTTTAAGATATTACAATAATCACAATAAATCAAAATATTAATAAATATCATCCAGAGCTTTCATTTTTCAAAATAAGAAAGGAAAAGTATCCTTCGGTAATTCGGAAAACCTCGTAAATTTTTTTCGTTCGTACGTGAGAATATACGTGTGTTTTTCTTCCAACGAAAGCCAAAGCTATTCATCACAATACGACCGCGTGGTAGCCGCGCAGCACAGCAGAGGTGTCTCAGTAACGACGGTGGCGCGAAAGAGCCAAGCCAGTTTTCGGCAGTGAGCGCGTTTTTCGCTGGGACACGGGGAGTATAGAGAGACGAAGGTTGAGAGGGGGGGAAAATGGCGCAACGTCGACTCGCGGTGGGCCAAGGCCGTGCGACGACAACGTGGAAAGGTGAGGGGTGTAGCAGTGGGAAGGGGTACGCGAGGGAGGGAGAGCGCAGAGAGCGCCGGCGCAGGTGCAGACGACCCCCAGTGGTATGGACTGGGCGAAAAACAACACACGCACATTCGCCGCCACACCCGACGCGGATTTCACACAGACACGTCTCTTGCTCGAGGTGAACATTGTTCTCTTATGTATTGTGTTTTACAAAGTTAGACGGAATTAAAAGTAGGAGGGCAGTGCGAGTATGAATCGAATATAAGGGAACAGTGAAGAAAAAAGGGAGAGAAATAAGCTCGATTCAACTATCAAATATCATGCAGAATGAGAAATACTTTTTACTACATAAATCCTACACATCATAATATCGTAGACAACACACAATTATAAATAAAATTATACATTAGGAAGTTTTATTTCCATCAAACACTGATTTTCTCCTACCTATGAATGCACACACTGAGAGTGTACTGTACTTCGTTTGAAACAGGTTAATTTCAATGTTTGAATATTTTGATGAACGATCTGTTTTTTTTTTAAATTTGTTCATTTAAGGTCGCTTTTCAACATCTCATGTCATCAGCGGCCACAAGAAACATTACAGTTACATGGCTAAATTAATTGTTACATTGAATGAGAAGAAATCACTGACAACAAACACAAAAACAAAATGGATGTTGAATAAAGAAACAAGAACTTAATGAAACATTAATTAACTTGAAAATAATATAAGATTTAAATGAGTCTGTCAAGTTGTGACGATTTCAAAAGTCGTAGCACCTTCTGACTTCCGCTGGGCGTTTCGAATATATTAGAACTGTCATTTGGTAAATTTAAGGAATGTCCTTGATTTTTGAAGGAATGAACTGTATGTTTATAAAATCCGCGGAATTTTTTTTTGCTGTTGCAAATTTACATAAATTTGTCCCATATAAATAATATTTATTTTTCTCTTTCTTCAGTTTTCCCACGTGGAGGAAGAGGTGTGATTCTTTCTGCCGAGTGAAAATGAAAACGAGTCGAGAATAGGACTCTCGATCTCCTGCTCTTTATAAATCCCCATTACGATAAATGTTTATTTTTCGCGGTTGGAGTAGAAGAGATTTATGTTCTCGCTTTTCATTTAGCACATTTGACCAAGTGGGACGATCTTTGGGGGAAACAAATTGAAAAAGAATTTATTTTAATGTATCATTACTTTCTCGTTTATTTTGGTCATCGGATCGCGTATCCGCAACAAGCAGAAGCGTTGTCTCGTTAATAAATGGAAACGGATATTTTATTTCGCCTCGTTAAAGTTTCTCCTTTAAATGGGGTTTTCATTTCAGCCCGCCATTTTAGAGTACCGCACGATGAATATTTCTAACGTTGTATGGTCGCTAAAAATATTTTCGCAGTCACACGATTTACAGCGCTAAATGCATCCTAGAAAATTAGGTGAAATTAAAAACAGATGTACTACACTGAGAGGAATTTTCGTTAAACAGACCATACATTTGAGTGATACACGGGAGAGTCTAATGTACGATCAAACAAAACATAATGACAATGAAGAAAAAAAATGTTATTACAGTCGTAATTAAATCAGTCTTCTAAACGGGTTGTTAGATGTAACATATTATGGCAGGCTATACATTCAGGATAAATAAAGTTTATTACGAAGCAATACATAATCCTGTAAAAACAGCGCCAACTTTTTTTTCATTACTTGATAACTTAAGATTCAGTTTACATGAGAAAGTCGGGAAAAAAAGCTATGAAATTACTCACTACAAGAATCTTCCAAGAAAATATACATAGCAAATCACCTATCGCATGTGTCAAGAGTCCAGTTTCCAAAGCAGTATTATTAAAGGCGCTTCACAAACTCAACCTGTGACATCATCAAATTAACATAAAAAATGTTATTCCGCGAACTCCTCAGTTCGTATTACGAGTTCATCGGGTGGCCCAATATGGTAACAGAAGAACTGGTAATATTTCTCTCAAGAGTGATTCGAAGAACTGAGTCACTTGATCTCCCACGGGTCTTTTAACGCACTCCGGTTCTTCCTTTCTGTAGTTCGTCCTCGTGTGGTTTGCACGGAGGCGCAATTGGGAAACGCGCCAAGAATGCAAACGGAGAGGAGGAAATTAACACCAGTATTTTCTCAGTGAAACCAGGCTGTGCGGGTAAGAAGAATTCAACGAGGATTTTATAGAGGTAAATATATTTAAAAAAGTAGCAGAAAAACATTAGAGCAAAATTAAATTATGTTGCAATACTTAATATGGTTGACAAAGTAGAACGTCCCTTCACCAATAGTCCTGGCTTCGAATCACAGTTGAAAAAGGAGTAAAATATTTAAATCACTTATCACCCACGATCCTCATCATTGTTGTAACAAGGACACATAGATAAGCAGTGGCGGTGAACAGTGGGGG
>NNCF01127933.1:55995-177834 GCA_002313205.1 Laupala kohalensis | reverse complement strand
CATTTTTTAACGAAAGATAAAAATTTCATTTTAATTGTGTAAAACTAGGAATTATAAAAAAAATTGCACCATCCTTGATGTGGTAATCACCAATTGTCTTTCTTTTGATTTCTTTCATTATTTAAACCATACTTAGTGGAAGTATGCAGAAAATGTCATGATAATGAAAATAGTCAATATTTTTTTGTCATCCTTTTCTGATTCCCAATCGCCGCACATGTAGGTAATCATAGGTAATTTCTCCAAATCCGTGCACAATACAGTGTGAACTTCATACTGTTTTAAACAAAAATTATCAGAATAAAAAGGTAAAAGATCTTAGGTTACAATAGTTATTGGCTATAGTCACCAGATATATACGCAAACTCATCCGAAAGACCTTATACAGAAATTGCAAGTAAAATCTACCTTCTTTTGCAAACAATTTATTCTCCACTCTTCTTACATGTGCAAATCAACGAAACTTGTCAAAGATTTAAAACTCTAATAACTTTTACATTACACACAATATTAAAAAATAAACATAAAAAATACAAAGTTTCGTCTCGTGAAGACTGATTGTTACTAAATCATTACCGGTCACTGTCACGACGAGGCGATCTAATGCATAAATTGAATATCCTCCAAAACTAGTATAAATACGCAATTACATTGACAACAACAAAAAATAAAGTGCATAGTACGCAACTACAGAAAAAAATATGGCACCGTCGCTTCCTATAGCACACCCAAATATTTTCGCCGCCCATACGCGGAAACAAAGAGGGTTTGTGAGTAGTGCTGAGTATGGGAGATGGAATATACCGCACAAATATTTGGAAGAGTATTGAAAATAGAACAAGAAAATCTGAATAGAGACAAAAAAAAAAAAGTTAACAAACGAGCAAAAAAAGAGACATGAAATAAGCGATTTCAAAGGTATTACGAGAGAGAGAAAAACTGGTAGAGACCCCAGCGAACATTCACTGATAACAATGATGAACGTGAAGCACCTGAGTTTTCAATTAAGTTTTCCAATGGTGGAACATCGATCGATATGCTCTATTAATGGTACATTCTATTAGTATGCTAACAATGGAATATGCGATTGAATTACTCTTGGTATCTCGTTAGTCAGGCAAAGGTTTCACTGGATATATGGAATATATCACCAAAATAAACAAAGCAACAAATTGATTTTTATGGGAATAATACGACAAAACGGGATTGGAAATTACATTGTTTCAACTCAGATTATTTTTACATTCAAGAGAGAAAAAATAAGTTATCTGTTTTAAAAAAATTAACAAATTCATTCAACGTTCTGCTGTAATCTTTGAATTAACTCGTAAGAAAAAAGTTAGTACAAATATTTGACATATTTCAAAATGTTATTTTTTAGAATATTTTTTAAAAAAGTAGAAAACTACTAGAGCAAATGCGAGATAGAAGTTTTCTTAAAAATTTCATTTCATCATTTTGCCGGTCTGAAAGAAAGAAAGAAAAGATTTCGCCATCTTCCTTCAGCCGTGATGATGTGGCCAGTATTGGGTGCAACGCACCGGACAACAGATAAGAGCACAGGCACATACACACATACAACGCCGACTAAATCCATACACACGCGAGCGAGTGTGAGTGGGGCAGGCATGAACAACCGCTCAGCGAGATACGATTAATCGAATGTTGCACCGATAGATGGGACCACCATTCACTGAAACGGTCTGTGGAAGAGGTTTTAGAGAACTTTCCACCGATATGACAAGTCTATCGCGATTCAGGATCTTCGTCAAAGAGAGTGACAGAATATTGGATTACTGAACGAATTCCAGAATAAGTTTTATTTTTTACACACTCCTCTGCGAAACAAACAGCTATTGATACAAAAAAAATCCAAACCAACTTGTATTTACGATGTGTTTATATAATTAAACTTTTCTTGTCCAAAACTAATTTAAAACTTTCAAATTAATTGATAGGATGTCAAATTCTATGAAATTGTTAAATTTAATTATCGGGTTTGTTAGGAAAAGACAATAGAATATCTTGGATTGAAAACATTGAAAAATACAGAGAGTTGAATCATACGAAACTAGAATTGACGTAATTTTTTAAAAAGATCCGAAAAAAAAATCAATGGAACTCTCCATTAAAAATAGAGATTACAGTATTGCCACTTGGAATGTCCGTCGTGCGGATTTTCTCCACTGCAATTTACACTTTTCGACAACACTACATTGTCAAAGCAGTCGAAGTGTACGTGAGGGTAAACGATATTCGACCATCCCTCACTTCCCAGGTTCCGTGAGAGGTAATGTTACGATTTTTCTCAACAACCCAACTTTTTCGAGGCGAATAGTTCAACTATATCTAATCTCTATCATGATAATGAAAGAGTATTATGATCACGACTAGCATTGATAATTGTCATTTCTCTCCCTGATTTTGCTCTGTTTTAGTGAGTGACAGATAGTGCGATGCCACACATTTTTGCAAGATTTCCCCTCACCGTACGCTAACCTGATAATTTTTATTAATTTTCTAAATTATTTTTTGTTTTATCGAGGGTTTCTCCATCAACCAACCCGAAAGTTGGATCAGATGGTGGGTTTTACATTAAAGAATACAAAGAATGGGGAAATAAATGGGCACCTCAAAATACAAAAATATACAGTAACATATATAAAACATAATGAACAATAACATAATAAAATGGAGCATATTGGTACAATGCGTANACCTCAAAATACAAAAATATACAGTAACATATATAAAACATAATGAACAATAACATAATAAAATGGAGCATATTGGTACAATGCGTAGAGGTAAAAGTACAAGACCTACATTTAAGATGTGAGGTAAATCTAGTTTCACTTTACAGTTTTCGGAGGAAAGCATGTAAGTGTTAGGTAATGTTCTTTTTACATCCATGCCCTACGCAAGAATCGAATTCACACCTTTCGATGGCAAGGGGCTCGCTCCAGATCCACACAAATGGAGGTAACAGTATAAGAGTGATTCATTTTGACACGGATGTTACATGAGTTGCATCATGTCGACAACTCGCAAGTCTATAGGAATATGACAGGAAATGGAGCAATCAAGATGACGTAGTTCTCACAAAGTAGTGTCACTATAAGGGACACATCTCTTAATCTTACTTGCAAAGGCAAAATATGTGCCTCTATGATCGTACTGCATAAGATAATGCATGTAAAACATTAAATATTCTTTTTGGTTCCTTGTATCATAAATTAGTACTGCCGCTTTCAAAGATTTCTGGTCAGTAATGCCCGTTCACCTGACCAGATCCACTTTCGAATATGCCTCCTCAATTTCGGAAATGGTTCCCCGCTTATCCGTCAGAGTCTACTTCATTTCAACACACAGTACTGTTATGGGATGACGACATAGGTGTTGAGAGAGCATAAAGATAAGAATTATTTGAAGAGTTAATGACCAGGGACTGATATTTTAAGACATTTCTCCACTCTTGGCCAATACGAATCGCCGCAATCTAGTTAATTCTCGTAGAGGACAGAATTTTATCAGATCACAATGACAAGTATTTTACCAAAATCGTTATTACTTTTTTCAATTTGTAGTCAATACTGAGCAAATTATGGACGTAGGGAAAGTTCACGCGAATAAAAAAAATATTTCAGGGTATGGGTAATATAATGTATAAACTACTTATACATTTAATAAAAGAATTACATTACTATTGTTTCCTAGCCTCTAGAAATGCAGTGAATGGTACAAAGTAAATGCTCAAGAAAAGAAAGTAATTAATAAAGATCAAACACGTCTCTATTTGTATTTCAAACAACATATAGGACGCAAAAATTCCTACATGAAAAAGGAAACACGCAAAGTTGGAATATCACTTCAATTCAACCTTAATACATTGTTTGAAAAACATAAGATTCGTAGATGCGATATCGATACTCTCATAGCAATTTTTTCTTACGTATCATCTACTCTCGGAGCATATACTGATTCCACGTCAGCTACGACAACATAACGACGGACTTACACAAACCAATGATTTCCGCTCTGATCTCAGCCGCTGCGCGGTGGCAAGCGCCCCTGAGAACACTGCAGAAATACCGGGTTCCATTCGTATCACGTCACCATTTTAGCTTACACGAAGACGTATCATAAGGCATCCGTACTGCAAATAGGTTTTACACTCTCAAGATTATTTTCTTCGAAGATGTCATACCTCGATATCTCATTTGGTTGAACATATATTCAGATGACGTATATAGGCATTTTACATTCTTTCATTGCCTAACAATCTAACATTTCCCCCTAATTCCTTCACTCAATTGAAGTGGTATGGTAGAAGATATCCACGATTTCATGCGAATTACCGTTGAAATTGTACTGACTTAATCTGAAGCAGTAATAATTTTGTAGAAGTACTTTAAGGGTTATTTATAAAAGCTGCAATTTAGGTTAATGCGTTCTTTAATGTATAGAAATGTTTTGAAATTGCTGTTAAACAATTTCCGGTGAAGGGACACGCATTTCTCTTTATTGGGCCCTCTCAGAATCAAATCCTGGAACTGCCCCTGGATGTACATCGCGCATCTCGCAAGGTCGGGCTCGCCTTAGCGCGAATCCGGGGGCGCAGCGAAGCCACTTCCGACATTTCCGGTCGCATCTGCATTTCCTCTTCCGGTTACAAGTGTAACCACGTCCAAACCTCGACTCTCCCTAGCAATTACAGTCATAAACCTTCGTTTCCAATCGAATTGTCGTAATGTTCACTTAACAGTTTCCAATCGGCGAGGTCACATGTACGAAATCTACAGTTCAGATATAAAATCAGGATTTAGATTTGTGTTCTCTATAGGCATAATAAGATTCAACAAAAATGCTTATATCCACACAAAACAATTTTAAAAATTAACATCACTCATTTACCAGTAAAGAGATCTACAACTATTTATACTTACAACTTTCTAACTACAGTACTTTTAAATTTTATAAATTTCTGAAAATTAAAATTACCCACTTTTCTTGCAAATTTAATTAATCATAAAAACTAACCTACGACTACCGCAATATTGTGGATTTTATAACGACATTTAATATCGAGTATTCATTCTGCATACCTCAAATATACATTCGAGACAAGGTCATAAGGTTGCATAATAATAAGTTTTAAAATATAAAATAGGTACATTATCGCATATTATTGTGTGAAAATCTATTTTTAGGATTTTTTTAAAACAAAACGCTGTTATTATTTACTGAAAAGTCTCAGAAAATATGTCGTGGTTCAATTTTGCAATTATTAAAAAAAATGCTAGTTTTATAATCTGATATTTTCATCAGATACTTTTGGGGACGTTATCTCAAAAAACGTGAACTTTTCAGAATTATTACAAAAGTTTATTTTCCATGAATAGAAACGCGGTAATTTATGACAACTTAAACGAACTGTCGGAGATTAGATGTTCCTTTCATCAGGGTTGATAACATGAACACTTCAACACATTGTAAAAATTGTTCATAGATGCAAATTAATGAGATAAAGTTCACTTTCTTGATTTTTTATGAATAAGTGAGGTTAAGCACTGCTATCACAGAAAAATATATGGGTGTTTGTGTCTGCACTAGAAAAACAGAAGAAAACACGCGAAACCAAAATATGGCGACAGAGAAATCGAGACTACGTAAATTCTTCGTCCCCATAGTCTTGTAGCCCTCACCTACAAACAATACCTTCTACCATGACGTTAAATATACATCCATATGAAATCATTTTCCTTTTTTAAATAAGAAAAAAAAAGAAAAAATTGAACAAGGATGTTTTCAACGAGTCGAATTTTAACATGCCTCACGTTGATACATCGATGGGAAAAAGTTCCTAACTTTTCATACAACATTTTTGGACCAAAATTTATTATTTTCTACAGAACAATTAGAAACTATCAAAATTTGGTTAAAATAAAAAAGTGTGTTTTCATATTTACAAGTGAGAGCAACGTTGAAAAACAAAACAAAAAATTATATTTGGATCCTTCAGTAACAAGTCAAAAAATATTTCGTTTCTCAAATAAAAATGTAAAATAAAACGCACTAAAATTAGATGTATTGTGTAGTTTTCGTGGGAGTCTCCCGAGTCACTCTTTATTCAAATTCAAACTTTTTTGTCAAATCAATTTTATCGCTTTCGCTGTTAGCTTTTGATCGCCAAGGTAAGTTATTTTGAAGTAAGGGATACAAATACAGAATCTTAATTATTTGAAATTATCCTTATTGTACAGCAACATTCTATTGAATTTGTGTTATTAATAGTTTTTTATCGTATTTTTTATCAGATTTCCAGACGAAAAAGCAAATAATTGGTAATTGAGAGCAAATACAAAAACAAAATACCAATCAAAGTAATCCAAAAAACATTGGGAAACCAATTCTGATGCAAAGCATCATTGAAACGTTAATCTACTTCAATCTCTCGTCGAACTCTCACCAAGTTGTGATAAATCCCTCCTTAAGAGACAAAAACAGCATCTTGTGCTTGTCGCACGATCCGATGAGAACAGCTTAAGTGGGATTTTCTTCGCTGACGCAAGGGATGTTTCCTTCCTCAGTCTCTCGTCTCCATCCGCTTACCAAGCGAATATTCCTCCACCTCTCTCATCCCACCTCCTTCATCTCCAAGACGAGGAGGGTGTATGTAAATTGTGCCACGCGGTTAGATAAAATGGGGAGGGAAGCTCTTTCCCCATTTTGACTCGAGTGACAGTGCTCCATACCAGCTGAACGGCAACTGAACTTTCCAGAAATATGCTTCTCTTTTACATGAAAGTTTTCTTCGTATTGTTATTGGAAAATAGTTGACACTGTAACAACTATTAAGATACTAAGACCGATTTTAGTCATTGGCTACAAAACTGCACTTTAATTGCAATTCGAAAAATATAACATCAATTAATACATAAAAAATACAAAGTTAATATAATTAATGATAATAAATTATATCATATTCTTGTCAACGATAAAAATTTATATTTTTTTAGTTGGGGTAAGTAATCTTTCAACTTGTAATACACTTGCCACATTTGAATAGAACGGTACAGGTGTAGTTATGGCATCTCCGCTCCCTACGTACTGGTGAGCGGGAGAAGGTGAGCTTCATTTTTCACTCCGGTGAATCAGATGAGGTTTTCAGCTGAGGTGTTTTCTCGCCGATTTCATACCAATACTATTTCCTTACGTTCTCCAACAATCCAACATCTCTCTTTCACAATTACTTTACATAAATTATGAGGTAAGGTGAGGCATCAGGTCTCATAGTATGAACCTTGTAACTCATAAATAAGGCATTAGAACAACGATGTTTAAAATTTCTAGACGTAAATATTTTTAATTGGTTATTTTATTCACAAATGTAATCAAAGTTACGTCACAAAACAAATGTATTAATAATAACAACAATAATATTTTTTATCCGTATTTCGAACTGACATTATACGGATGCTTATTTTTCTTTCCTTTTTTCTTTTTCTTTATTTATTTATTTTTTGTACCTCACGTGGCTATATCTCTTTGGCACATTTCGGGGAGTACAGAATTAGAGTAATAGCAAACCCATAGACTTGCCCACAAGTCCCCATGGGCGCTCCTCAACGTCGGAGAAGGGTCGGGTATGACGGCAGGGCGCTTGTCCCTGAGAAAGATCCTCCTCGAGATTGCGCTCCCACTAAAAACTTTACTGCGCTGCTGCTCCAGTCGACGTGCTTTTCTTCCTGGTATCTAGAGCGGTATTATTACGTAAGCACGCCGACTGAGTCCGTATTGATTCTGTTGGCAGCGAGCCACCGGGTCCGCGGCCGCATCAGCAGTGGCGGCGACGGAGGCGGCAGCTACTCTGTGTTCGTTTCCCCACGGCAGCGGCGGCGGCGGCGAAATGTAAAGGGACGTCCACACACTTCCACATACACGTGATTGGCTACTGTTCCAGGCGAAGGGGCAGGCGGGGTCAAAAATTAAATTTACACGGGGAGATGGGAATTGGAAATTGGGCAAAATTAATAAGAACAGAGACTATACAAATTCATACTCATGCCAAATATGGTCGATACGAAACGTAACTAAGATTTAGACTAATTAAAAAGAAACTGGTTTATAAATAAATGCGTACTGAAACCAATAAATCAAATTCAAATCAAACCAACACTGTCAATAAAAAATAAAAGATGAGTGCCAAACAATTACAGAAAAAATACCGTTNGGGGGGGGGGGGAGATTTATTGTGGGAATGTGAACTGTATGGGGCAGAAAGGGTGCGTAATGTGAAAATGATGAGAAGGCAGAACTTAATTCAAATACAAACGAAGCATACATTAATAGAAACAAAAGGGAAATACGAAGTATTTGATGAATACGTAAAAAGAATATGGCAGATGAAAGTACAACAGACTGGTGAAGAGAAACAGGATATACAGCCCAACGGGGGGAGAGTAAGGAACGCCAAATAAGAATCAAGATGAAACAGTTTGCTAAGATATGTCATGTAATGTCTTCAGATGTACATGTGACATTAAATAATTTGCTGAAAAAATAATGTGTGGATAATTTTAAATTTGTGAAATAAATTAAATGAAAACACACTAGTAATAATTTCATAACAGTCACATTTAGTTCCACAAACACGAGATAAGTATGTCAAAATAACGCAAAGTTTTTCACCAAGAAATAGTTTTTCTACAATTGAATAATTTTCATAAGAAGTGAATTTAGCGTGACTTAAAAGTAAGACGACTTGCATTTTGTTGCTTTTTTTGTTTTGTTTCTAGATTTTTAAAACTGTTCCTTCGCAATGACATACTAAAAGTTACGAATGGTGTAGATATAATACCTAAATAGTACAAAATGCAAATAAAGTTCATAAACGTGAAATTCGTTCAATACACAGCCACCAAAATTTCCTTTCCTAAAAATTAACCGAAGTTTGAAAAAAGTGAGCATTAGATCTATAGAACCACATGTGCTGGTATTAATTTTTTTTCATTATTTTATTCAACGTAAACTATTCAGCTAGTAAACATTGTATTCATGTAGATAAATCTTATACATTAAAAAAATACACAATCGTAGATTAGGGGGTTGGTGGTGCATAAGGGATCGAGTAGAGTCCTACCAGGGGAAAAAAAAATCGAATTTATTTAGGCAACCCGCTGCACACGTTCTATTCTTATCAATACTGAAAGGTTCTGCCATCCGATCAATTTTACGATTTTTCCTCCGTCAGACGTCGTCATTATCAGCAAATGGTATGTACGGTAACGACAATACCATCACCTATTTTCTAAAACGGTAACTTTCTTTTGTGTGGATGACTAGATATCATGACATTTTACCGATACATAAAGCCTCACACATGAAGATGCATATAAACGATAAAAGCAAGAAACGCACAGAATATAAATCATGTCAGATTGAATAATTATGAAATACTACTTACATTTTGATTACTTTCAAATGACTGAAACGAAAGAACGTGTCGAACGCAACCTCAGAAAACGTTTTACGAGAAAACCACAAGGGTTTTCTTTTTCTATTTAATGCATCAAAACAATTTCCCGAAAATACGGCTCAATGTCTTGAAATGTACATTATAAACGTTTTGGTTGTATTTACAACTTATCCACTTTTACTTACAGAGCACAAATGATTGCATATTCTTGGATTTTGGCTTAGGCAAGAACAGACAGAAATTATCTACAAAACAAATGTGACGTAATGATGTCGATGATCGCTGAGTGGACGAAGAAGCGTTATAAATATACGACAGAGAGGACCACACTGTATTCTTCTCGTATACTTATTAGTATTTTCCCCCCAGGGGACTTACATGTAGTAAGTACGTGTTTGGCAAACACGGGACCCCGAGTTGAGTCTGGCTTTACTTCCACTTACTTGTGGTAGGCTCCTTCCTTTCTCTTTCCTGACCTTCCTTGGTCACCTCTTGTTCTTTTCGATCCCGACGCTATTAGGGTTAGAGTATCTTTCATTTTCCTCATTTTTTGTAATGTTTTGATGTATGTTCTGAGATATGTTTTGGTATATTGTAATTCAGGAGGGTTTTTAGTGGGTAGGGTTGAATCATTTGGCGAGTCCCACACGTGGGGAGAGTCATGTTGGCTCTCCTTAGTGCGTAACTGCATTTACCCTACCTGTACAGAATTTTAGGGCTCTAATGACCTCGATGTCACCGTAAAGCCCCACAAAAAAAATCGTATTTTCTCTTAATCATGTGTATTGTTTTCTAACTTCTAGAAAAGTAAAAAGCTGTAAGGACAATAGAAATAAAAGTTTAAAAAATTATTAAAGAAATGAATTATTTCAGTTAATGGGTACAACGTATGAATATTATCAACCCGTAAATTCCAGAAAAAAATGTATTTTCCCTCAAAATTTAAGTTACATATCCTTATCATGTCACACTATATAGTTACAAGAAATTTATTAAAATACAAAACATTAAACCACGTGATCAGTATTTGACAATATTAAATAAATGACTTAATTATTCTTAATAATCGTGAAGATAGCCGACGGATTATATTCATCATTACAAAAAACAACAACAAAATTTTGTATTGTAAAAAGTATAAACCATATTTTAGTGTTGATTTTAAACGCTCAATTTTACAAAACAGTAACAGGCATCATCATCTTCAACTCTTCAATATTTGGTCGTTTTCTCCACAAAATTATGATCACTAGAAATTGAGAAAAAGAATATATAACATGGCACAAATTCTTTCATTTTATTAATAAAGTTCATGTCAAAATTTCAGGGAATTGCCGTCACAAAATAACTAGTCTATTGAATTTGCCGTAGTATAACGAAGATCAGTCAATACGTATTCTCGAAGGCAAGAGCCAGATCTGCATTTCCGCAATAATCTCGTTAACAAGAGCTAATGAGACACCCGAGGAGTACATTCACGGCAGCACGGCACAGCACACCGTGCCGACCACGCCGCAGTCTCTCCAGTCTCTCACAAAACTAATTCGTCTGACGCAGAGATCTCGGAGTCTGTCAGATGCAGCGCCGGCTACGGAAATGGATGCGGAGCAGGTAGTGCAGTGGGATGGGAAGAATGGATGGACAAGAAAGTGGATGCATACGGAATTGTGATGTTATGGGATCAGAGGGTTTAACCAGGGATTGGTAAGTGGTCGCTAGAACAAAAAAGCACTAAGTGGTTGAATAAAAAGAGGAGAACGTCATAATTTCGCAACACAAAATGTACTTTATTTTCATTTAAGTAATTAATTATTATGGACTTTTTATTAAAATATTGAAACACGACCTATATACATCTTTTCCGCTTTACAAACATTGGATCTAGTCGTGAACTGTTATGTCACACTATATATATATATATATATATATATATATATATATATATATATATATATATATATATATGTGTGTGTGTGTGTGTGTGTGTGTGTGTGTCTGTAAGACCATATAGTCACTTACTTCACGCGATCCTTGAGGACTATTCATCCCCCCCTCCCCAACCGACCGTGACACGTTCCGTCACGTTATACGATAACCCTCATTAACATGACGCAACAAAATAACCCACCCCCTCCCATCCTAAAGAATGAGAATCAGTAATTTAATAGGGTATATACTTAGGATTATATAGGTCGAACGTGTCGTACGGAGAAAATTGTGCGAAAGGAGTTAAAGACTTATTTTCATTGTAGAAAAAGTTACCTCAATTGAGACAATTTTCAACATTTATGGTGTACTAAATGTAACGTCATTCTTTCGAAAATACCACTGACGTCCCCACCACGAACCCCTCCCCCTCTTAAGACCGTGGCGTAAATTACGAACGATCTCCGATTATTTTTATGTTTGTTTCATTAAACTTCGTCAAGAACAAAACCAGAAATAAAGCAACTAAAATACTTATCTGAACTGAAATCATAGGGTTGATTTTCATACTGTACTTAAAAAGGTACTTCATGCGATTTTCATATTCTTGTAAATGTTTGAGAGAAAAATCCTTCTTCCCATTGGTCTTGCTATTTCTCCAGTTACGAAGAAAACCAAGATTTACAGCATAAACCCCCTTACTTTACAGTTGACGTACTGCTTTAGCATTGAATTTAGCAAAGAAACCTGATCGGACTCGGTTAAAAATTTCTCAAGAGTTCTCAAACGCACATGAAAAAAGAGAATTAAGAATATGGAAGTATAAATTAATTTTGAAATTACGTAATTTTGTTTAATAACTAGTGAGGAATGTAAATTATGTAAATATGTTCTTTTAGTAAGGAAATATCGACAAGTCTTTGCAAGACACACATCGTTAACTATTAACAGGAGGATATCCTGTCAGATGAGTACGCAATCAGGTAACTTCAAAGACCACTGAAGTATTGCGCTAATGATATTCATCTGAGTAAATGATTAAACGTGTGTAAAGGAAACAGCAAACACTGTCGATAACATCAGATTGCAGTGTCCTCGAAGCGTCAGGTTCACAGCTCGAAGGCATAAGCCACAACAAGTTAGTTCATGTTCACGACACACAAGAAGCAAAATGCGAATGCTAACAACCACTTATTGTGTATGATGTTGCGTAGCATTTCCCTAAAATAACTGTTTGATATCTAACACACGTGAAAAACTAAAACAAAAATCAAACAAACATTAAAATTTCATTTTTTTTAAATTCATTACTACGAGAATTGCTCCACATCAATCAGAATATTTATTTTAGTTAGATGGAAAATAACAATTTATAAAAAAATTCCAAAAATAGGGCTCCGGATCAAAGGAAGTTTAACATCTATTAGTTTGACATTCTATTAGTATTATAACTCGCAGCCAACTTTTTATCTTATCTAGGAACTTTTGCTGAAATTTTTGAATCCGCCTCTGCCTTAGGGCCCTTGATCGGAATTGATGGGATGGTCCCTTGCTTGCTTCCGGAGAGTAAATTAGTTTTTTTTTCCTCCACGTGGTCATACGCAGTTTGTACTGTTTTTTGACAATAAATTTATAAATTTTAAATTTCATCTTAGTATTCATTAAAATATCGTGGTCAATTTTTGAAAGATATTTTCCCAATAAAACTTAATATAAAACAAAAATCTAGGAGCTGTTTTGTGTTGGGAGAAAGGCTGCACAAAAGTCAAACTAGATTTGCCCAACTGTTACGCAACGCCTCATGTTGATGATTCATCTTATGAGCGAAGGCCGAGTGGCTGAGTCTCACCGCATTACGCGCACCATTGATTATTACACATTTTATCGACTTGTCCATTTCTCAGAAAAGTCCCCTTGTTCTAACAGTCAACGAAGCACAAAGTAGGACATTCCAAACAGAAATGAAGTCACCGCCTTAAATTGGGTGGTGAGGTAAAAATATTTTTTAAGGAGTAAAATTTTAATAATGTCTCTAATTAACTAATTGGATTTTAAATTATTGGCAAAAAATGTTCCAGTTATAATGAGATATAACGGGTATTTGCCTTGCGTGCGCTTGAAAAATTGACAAGATGATCAGGGACAAGGTCACCGAATTTAAACAGACATGCGGAAGTCTGGGTGTTATATGACATTATGACTAGTATCATTGGTTCCTCAAGGTCGAAAGGAGTAGAAAGAATAGACGAGTAGTTTCGCAGGAATGACTGGATAGAGAGTGAGCGGCCGTGAGTCTCTGTGAATCATCTGCAACATCCTCCGGGCTTCGAACCAGCAACAGTTGGATGGCCTCGCGCTGCATCCCTCACCTTTCACGTTCACGCGCTAATGAGGAAATTCCCCGTAAACGTTAATGTGGTCACTACGTCGTTATGTTTAACCACCATTAAGACTGATTTGTTGATCACGCTTAATAATCTACCTTACAAGTATGAATTTCATTTAAACACGGGCCACCTTAAAACGTGTATGTCTTATTAAAAATCACGAAGAGACAGAACAGGTGTTCGTATAGATCTTTAGCTTAAATATAATAATAATAATAATAATAATAATAATAATTCGTTACGATAGAGAGAGAAACGTTCGAGCTATGTGACACGTGTTAGTGTTATAATGTTTTGTGAGAAATAAGCAATTTGCTTTGTGTATCGAACTCCGTGTCCAATTAGTCCAAACCTTTCTTGAGGGTCTTCAGCACTATCTCAGTTGCAGATATCACAAGAGGAACAATTCTGACGGTCTCTAGATGCAACAACTTCAATTCTTCAGCCTTAATGACTTTTTCCTGCTTCATTTGTCCTTAAGCTTTGATTGAGGAGTATCGCCACGTCAATTAAATTATTATTTAATTGGGGATTTAGGGCTCGTCAACGTCTAGGTCATTAGAGCCCTTTATTATTATTATTATTATTATTATTATTATTATTATTATTATTATTATTGTATCTCAGTTTTCACTGGTGAAATAATACATTATTATTAAATAAAAATATTAAGAATAAAATACATTATTAAATAAAAACTAAAACATTATTATTATTATACCAATACCAATGAAGAAAAAATGAACTAGACCAATTCATCTTAATAAAATATTTGAATAAAGGAAGTTTAGGAACCCAGCTATATAAAACATTTTTTTACCGACTAATGAATAATGTTTGTTGCTGAATAGTAAATTTTTGCCAAAATTCTGTGAGAATAAAATTTTAAGATTTTAATGAAAATGGATAAAACGGTTTAAACATACTGATAATACAGAAAAGCATACGTTAAACACCAATGTTTCAAAAAAGTTTGGATACAAAAGAATTGGGATATTGTAAGCTCAGACACAATTTTGGCCCCAAGAAAGAAATGAATTGGTTTACAACAAATTTCAAATTGTTACGTAATAAAACAACTTGGACAGTATTCCAACAGAGTTGGTCATTGAGGCAACCTTTTCCCGAAATGTAAGAAAACAAAACGTGAATATATTTTTTAACATTAGAGAAAGAGAATTAATTATTAGAATTTTATATATTCTCGGACACCAGAACACAATTTTTTTTTCTCCGATATTTATTTAGATGTGAAGTTTTTATTAAATAACAGTTTTTTTTTTCACCACGATCAGAACATAATTTTTTCGTTGACTCTTTGACGCACACACGAAACATTTTCAAGAGAATGCAATTTCCTCTCATCGTGTGAAAGCACGAAATTCTCAAGGGAAAGCTTCATTATGAAGTTATATTACCAACACACTGAATGGGTTTAAACCCCTCTTCATGCGTTCCCCAAAAGCAACGAATAAAGGTTGCTCCAATTTCTTTTTTTCTGCGTCGAACGCTGACTCTACCAGGAATAACAAATCTGAGGTATTCACATATTTGGCAGACTTCCCACGGTACATCAGGTAAGAGAGAGAGAGAGAAGGAAAAAACACAAATTGACTTCAAATTTAATAGGAGACTTTAATAAAACAGCACATATTTTTAGTTTATGTCCGAAAGATACTGAACAAACATGCGTTTAATTCTATAATGCTGTCATTTTGTCGGGGTAAATAAAAGTAAAATTTTGTGAATGCGATTAAAATATTTGTCTCGAATTTAATGATTTATTTCTCAAAGGTTTACAATATGATCACGAAAAGATTTTAAAAACCTAAAAGATACGCTTATTTTGCGTCGTACAATAACTTCATGGACTCGTTATCTCCCATAAGCCGTTAGAATAGTGTTCCTGCTGATGGTCACGTACGCTAGTTGCGTAACAGCCCTAAATTGCCTCATAGAATAGAAGCATTGAGTAAAAAGATGCATAATGTCTGATAACGTATAATAGCCATAACAACATCTGCTCCTACAGAGCACATCTGATGAAGTGGGATCCCAGTGGGCAATGTCAATGAACATATAGGTCAGAAGATGGTGAAATAAGTTACTATAATTGAACGATTAAAAAGTTCAAAAATCACAGCTGAATATACGAAGTAAATAAAAAAGAAATACACAGACAAATGACTTCTTACTTTTTCTATTTCACGGAACCGTACTAGCAAATATTTGGTCTTGCACAAACGCAATTTTTTAATAAAAACAACAGTGACTTGTTTCACTGTCTGCAAGGTCGCAGTTTGGAGGAACTGCTTGTAATTGCTGATACAAAATAATTTAATGTGGGTATTATCTCGTTGTGGTTTGAAACGAACTAAGATATATTTTATCTCTAAAACACTAATTCACATTTGTGACATAGTGCTACTTCGACTCCAGTGTTAAGTAAAAAAAAACTGTAATTTCAATGTTAACATGTATGTTGACTCAGTTGAAAATATTTTCCTCGTCAAGAAGTGATTGCTTAACGGAAACTGATCTACTTTGAAAAGTGAACGGGGCGCTTCTGTACCCTTCGGGTGACGCATGTTTATTTGTTTTGAAAGTGCAAGTGTTTCTTCGTTCGCCTGAGCGTCGGTAAATCTACGTTTGTAAACAAGGGGGATGCGTTGTTGGTCTGAGCATCTATGAACAAAGGGTGCATGGGCAGATCACGAGACTGTTTGTCACTATATAAGAGGATGCTTCATGATGCCTTGGGGTCTCACATAGTAGAGTGGTGAGTCCAGGCGTATGCCAAAAATTCCGATCCAGGGTGATCGCAGAGAAGCCTGAGGGTTTCTGAGAAACCATGTTGTTGGTTTTGTAGAGTCGCTGAGGTGACTTGAGTTAATTGCTTTATTGAAAGCATTAGTATTTTGTATGTTATTTGAGTTTAATTCATAATCAAAGTGATATTAGTATATTCTTGGATATTTGTTTCCATTTCATCACTTCACTTGAATTTTGTTTGAATTTCAATTGAACTTTGTTCTACAGAACAAGCAACCTTTTTATTCAATTAAATTTTATTATTATTGTTTAATTGCGTGTTTGGTTTTCCCCGTGGACACGGGGTGGTGGCAGCGGTACCTTTACCTGCAACTTAGCGAATGTAAGTCGCTGAGTTGCGTTTCGGGGGTTACAATTTGGGTTACAACATTCTTACAAAATAAGTCAGTTTTGAAGATTTAAACTGTAAGCACAGCTGATTTGAGTGCGTTCCCGATTTTTTCCAAGTAATAAATGTTTTCTTTTTCTCGGTATTTAAAGAAACATGACTCGTTCAGTGCAATGAATACTTTTTACAATTAAGAAAGCGATTCTTAATGTAGTCTAGAAACTAGAAGGTGAACATAGATGTAAAGTTCTTATCATGGTTGCGTTGAACGTGTAGAACGGCGACATATTTGAGTATGAGTCATGACATGATTGCGACAATTTGAGGCTTCAGTTTTTTGAAGTTCCATCATATCGAGTGTTTAAATGTCGTTATTTTTACCTACCAGTCATATTAAACATACCATTAACAAGAAACTTTTGTTTTAAACCTTCTTTCTAATGCAGAATTAAATATAGTTCAGACCATTAAGATAGTTCGTGTTGTCTTATAACACGAAAATTAGTAATTTTACATAAAGCATACACGTGAAACTAAAATAAATAAATATATTTTCTAATAGTAAAATGGGTGGCTAAAACGTTTATTGTAATGAAATATTTCTTTCATGATTGGTCGTACCACAATTCTACTTAATGTGAACTTCGCAAACCAAAACTTGGACTTCAGATTAATGAAATATATAAACCCAAACCACTTTAAATTACTTCAAAAACTTGATTCACACGGAGATCAAGAAAGGAGGTGCCTGCACAAAAGACAAAGAAATAAACTCCCTCTCTGATGACTAATATTCAGGGGCATTCTTGTTTTACGAGTCCGATAAAGTCGTAAAATGTCTACTAGTTCAATCAAGGACATGAGTCATCAGCTGAAGTGGCACTCAACAATACATTGAGACACTTAATTCGTTGCTGCTGTTGCACGATAAATAACGCTACAAATCATGTAGACTGAACAGAATTTCAAACGTTTTCAGTTCCTTCTTTTCGAAAAACAGGTACGTACTTTTATTCAATCACGTTCTTAAATTTCTTTTTATCACGACCTACTGAAATTAATGGGGTAAATGTAGAATTATAAGAGAGGTTATTGAAAATTTACAATGTAATCCGATGAATATGAATGAATTAATCTTCATTCATCCATGAAACAGAAAGTACGAGTAAGCATAGATCAAATGTACAACTAAATTCGTGAATAATACACATTTTGGGAACCAAATCCTGTTTCGAATAAAATCATGAAAATAAGCATTTTTTGTTAAAAGAGTAGAAAAATGAAATGGCAGTTATTTTATTTCGAGTGATTCCGTTGCAATAGATTGATACTCAAAAATGTCAATGCATTCTACAGACATCCGCACACGATGTCAAAATATCAGATCATCCTTTTAAAATTTAGGCCAATAATTTTGTTGAAAATCGTGAAATTTCATTTTATATTTGGAAGGTTATACACAACCATTCGACAAAGGAAACTCTAAAACAAGGACATAACAAATTTCAAAATTTCCAGATACATTTTTTCTCTGATTTTTAAAAGACCTGAACGGATGGTCCAGGACATTCCGTATAATACAGCTACAATTGAAAACATTCTGAGACTTGAATATAATTTCGCGAGTCGTAACTTATCATGGAAGAGTGAAAAAACCTTATGTTTTTTCTTATATCGAACTTAAATAATCGAGCTTCCACTTTTATACATATTTCTTTCAATTTAACCCACAGCATTGTTGACTTTCAACATCCATCTGACCACTCACGACTACCACACCGATTGAGAACGCCGCTGCACCTCTGTCACGATCTCCTGCACATAAAACCTTCCTGCCACGACCCATACTATTCGCGCAGACTGTCCTAATCTCGCCAATTACCTAGAACAGATTGCTCCGTAATTCATTTACTGAACTGACGGGAAAATAACGGGCGTCGATGCAAAAAGCCCATGCATGAGACAACATGAGTCGATCGGAAAATGTTGCAATGACGTCAACGATGAAACACAGTTAAAAGCAGGTAATTCTCTGAGCGAACCACCGTGAGAATGCAGTGCAATATGAAAAGACATATCCGTATGTTAACGTTACAGAACCAAGCGCTAATGCCATCGACCGCATACAATTAAGATTATTCCTTAAATCCAAACTCATAACTTAGATAACGTTACAATTCTCAATTCTTCCAGATTTCAACGCCAAAAATTGTGCAGTATCCCAAAAAATCGTACAAATTTCCCAAATTAATATTTTATGGTAGTCACTGCAAAATCATGGAATAATCTTCCTCCATATGTCCGAAATAGTAGAAATTTATTGAAATATTTTTTTTTCAAAGAAGTATGAATGAAAAGTGTGCGCTAAATATTAAGTCCAATTAGCAAACAGTAAAATGAAATCGTAGATGATTTGTATTGGGTCACACTTTTATAACATCAAATTCTTTCATAATTACCATTAAAATGTATTATTTAGTTCTTATTCTGTATTACTTCTCATGTAGTTTTTCTTGTACTTAAAAAGTTTTATGTTATTCATCTTTCAAGTAATTGAGAATAAAAATATTGTTAGTTAAAAATAACTTTGATGGTTTGTGGAAGAAATATAATATTAGTGTTGATTGTTCTGAATTTTTCGATATTGTATCGTACTGTTCTTTGTATTCGTAATTTCTACTGCAATTCAAGTTTTCATAATTGAAACTTCTCATATTTGTAATTTAAATTATTTTATTTATTTAATTTTAATTGTAGAAAATTAATATTATTTTCTGTTCGTTATTCTTGACAATCAGTTATTTTATGTCTATTCATTTGATTTATTCTTCTTTATATATTAACCTGGTGAAGACTTTATCAGAACTCGAACATAATAAGAAATTATTATTCTTTGTATTATGTATACATGCAAGTGGTTAGGCGGAAGAGCGGGCCAGATGTGCCGGGTCTCGCCACAACTAAGGCATATTAAGCTTGATTCGAGTTAAAAGTTTTCGACTTTCTGATAAAGAAGCAATAATAGATATAGTTTCACACAATTGATGACCCAGATGAGGCAAAGATCTCTTAATAGACGTTCTGGGTTCTAATTGCAGGTGCAGCTTGAATGTTGAGTCCTGTTTTAACAACCGCTAGTTCTAACATTTGTTATCATTATTACCGTTCGTGCATCTCCAGGTTTGCAATATAAAGCAGACAAAATCACATAAGCAATTACTGTTCACAAAAAAAAACAGATTAACTAGACATTTCTTAATATTAAGTTACAAGGGGTTTATGGATCTCTAAATTGCATCGTCCAATTTATCCTCACCGCCAGGAAACAGATTAATTATGTTATGATAAATGAAAATGGGAGACGGGACCGAGATTCGAACGCGGGACCTTGAACTTAGCGCGCTCATGCGCTTACCAACTGCGCCATCCCGTTCGCCTCCCGGGCCATTTTCATTCAATGGGCGCGCTAAGCTCAAGGTCCCGCGTTCGAATCTCGGTCCCGTCTCTCATTTTCATTTAACATAATTTCAAATATGGTTTTGAAACTGTTTTTGCGAAGAATAACGGGAAAATAAAATTTCTTTTTGCGATATCAAGTACGAGTATAATTATTACGAGTATAATATAATTAATTATATCAAGTATAATTAATTACGTTTGAATTAGACTATCACCTGTTGTTGGATCACTGGTATAATGAAACCACATAACAACTACAAATTAAAACACCAGAAAGAAATAACACAAATGGGCTCTAATGACCTTTGATGTTGACGAGCCCTAAAGCCCCACCAAAAAAAAAAAAATAACACAAAACCCTCTTTCTAATCTGCCTACGTATCGATGAATCGTTACAAGTAATTTCTTTGGTGACAGCAAAGTATGATATTAAGGAGTCCAACAAAACAACATATATTAGCATATACTCATAAATTCATTTCATTGTAAGTTCCAATATATTCTAATCGACCTCTTCTTATGAGTGTCCAAAAATAACTTTTCTTATGTTTTAGGCTCAAAGTAAAATAAATTTAAGCAATAAAAATTTAAGAAAAATGCAATTAACTTCTTTCTCATGAAAAAGTAAATTAACCCACCGGTAATATAACCAATAAACCGAAATACCCACACAAAAAAGGAAAATAAATAAGAATTTCGAACATAAAATTTAAGATCAATTATTTAAAAAATACATTTTGGTAGATACAGTATTAACAGATCGACATATGCTGAAAAAACGAGAAACAAATAATAATATCTTGACGAAAATAGAAACATGAGAGAAAAAACGAAAATTTACAAAAGGACGTTCTAATTTAATAATCTAATTTTAATATTCTTTATATTTATGGTTTGAAGATTCTTTATATTTATGTTTTCTGCCAAGTTCATGACATGCATTACGAGCTAGATATAATACATAATGAAATATTCATAGATCGGATAAATTATTATTTAATATTAGAACTAAATTATCATTAGATCCAGGAAAATTAACATCAGACACTAGAATATAAGATGATTTCGAGAGCAATAATGCCCGTCCAAAGCGATGCATTCCCAAATATTTTTCAATCTCCCGTCTTCAATTCCCAGCTGGGAGTGACCTCGTCCCGAGCGAGCGACCTAGCATGAACGCCACAGCGCGTCCTTGACAGAGCCACACCCCGAATACGATGCCTGTGCATCCACCACACACAACACACGATTCGCAGCAGGGAGTGTGCTGTCGATCCAAAGGCAGACTCCCGCTTCTGCAGCAGATGAAACTACTTCGCTGTGTCAAACACGATCTCTAATGACAGATGCTACAGAACGATCCTTGAGGTAGTTTCTTTGGGGTAGAGGCGCATTTTTTTATCAAGACTCGCTAGGCTCTTGCCTAGGAGTGGCATCAATTGAAATAATTATTCACGAATTTTGTGTTCTTTAATAGTTACGATTTATCAACAATACTTACCGAAAGATATATAGTTTGATAATAATACGTACTTGTGATATGAATTTTGTGTTTTATGAAATACAAATTTGTTGGTATTATGTTAATACTATAACACGTGCCGAACTATTTTTATTGTTAGGAGTTTGTTGAAATGTTAAACCCGCCTCTGCCTTTGGACTCTTGATCGGAATTGATGGGATGCTCCCTTGCTTGCTTCCGGAGAGTAAATTAGTTTGTCCTCCACATGGTCTAACGTAGCTTAAAACTGATTTTTTTCGCAATAAAGTATATTATTTATTATTACCCTAGTACCTTCAATTTTAAAAACAATCAACATTTAAAATTAATGAAAAATTCAATTTTACCATTAATTTTAGATAGCATTCTAAACCTGTATACGCTCCTATGTCGCCCTGTCTAATCCTTGATTAAATTTATTTTTATTTAACACATGATAATTTTTTAATTATCTGCAAGGTTCATAAAAAGGTTAAATATTAAATGCTTTACTCATTCATAAGTTAAATGCAGGTATCCACGGATGTACTTATCTCAAACACTTCTAGTACGTGCATAAAAATTGTGAACACAAGAAATAAAATAAACAATTTATTATCATTAAAAATATTATTTCTTTAACAATATTATGGAATACATCACGAAATGAAGCCGTTATATTAAAATGAGATGGAAGTACATATCAGCACATTCATCAGTCCTAGCAGCATATCCCTGATTGCGAATGAATTATTTAAGTAAAACGTGTGAAACACTAAAGTACATCATATTATGCTTAAGTAAGAATGAGATTGCAATTCATTTGGACTTAATGAATACTAAGATACGTCCATCAGACCGCAAATCTCCGTTATAACTGTTAATGGAAGAGCGCTGACAGCATTTTAAGCACCTTGAGAATAGCTTGCAAAATGTTTTTTGCTATCGCAGTGACAATACAATAATTAATTTTTTTTAAAGCACGAACAAAGATAGACACAGTTTACATTGACTAATGTTGCAAATGATACAAGTTTCGCTAGCGATAAAAGCAATGCAGAATCTCCTGTTATTCGACTCACATGGGACTTTTTCGTTTGGGGAAGAAATTTTCGATTAATGGCAATATTTTTAAGATAAAAATTAGAATATACGAATTAACACGAATAAAACGGCAATTAAAGAAAATAAATTCATCTAAATATTCATTTAAGATGAAAAATAAAATAACGTTAGGAATTAAATCAACTTTCCTAATTATCTTGAATATTGAGTCTGTTAATATTGTTTTATGAGAAGATACAAAACACACTAACACACAAAATTATCGTTACCGATATTTTCAAAAACATCCCCAATAGTTGGGTCACAAAATTAATATTCGGCGTTTCATGGTAATTCTGGATTGCTTCAGGTAAAAGTCTAGATGTCTTTACACATGCTTTGTGTGGATAAAACCAGACACAAAAATCAGGCAAGTTTGTTTGTCAGAAAACTGGCCACACGAAACCACTAATCTGTCCCACGTTACCTGTACTAGGTTAAGGGGCACGTATACAGAGGGTAGTGAATGCCGCTTTTCAACACCTCTTCGTGTCTCCGCACAGTGGAGTATGTCGAGGCGAAACCTGATCAAAAGTATTTTATCCAGTAAATTTGGTGAATTATGGCGAAAAATCATTTTTAAGTATATAAACAAATATTATGTCCATTATTCATGTTAAGAAAATTTATATAGAACTTCCTTTTAATTGTTTGTATAGATTTGATACATAATCTCTCGAATCAAAAATACTTTTAACTTAACATGACATTTGTTTATATACAGATAAACGATAATTCACCACAATCAATCAAATTCACGGGATAAAATTCTTTTGGCCACGTTTCGTCTCTATATTCTCCACTGCACAGTCCACAAAGTTGTGTGGATCGTAGAGTCCCAAACGGGCAAAACATCCCGCAGTAAAACCCTCTTCGTAATATTTTAACACAAAAATTCAATGTAAATTATTTTATTTAAATTATTGAATAGCTAATATTTTAATAGTCAATGTATTTTAAATTAAGAAAGAAAGAAATTTAACAGATGCAATGAGATTCCGATATTACGGTGACTCTAACCCAGATCAAAAGTTTGAAACAGCCTCTATCAACACTACAGGAAGTATGCTGACGCTAACGTGAGGATGTGACCTGTAGTCTCCGTGGATAGGGGCGGAGACCTCCAACCAATCTGGTCGCAGTGCCACCTGCTGTCGCTACGAGCGCCAGCTGTTCTTCTCCACATCCGCCCAGTTGGCGCGCGCCACAACAGCGCGCGGTGTGAGCAGCTACTGCTGTAGCAGCACGCGTGCAGAGTAGACATCTGCCGACGCGCCGTAAACAAAGCAAACGCATCGCGCGTCACGAGCTCCGCTGCCCACAGGGGGCGCCGCCGTGTTTGGCGAGATAGCACCGAGGTGCGCCGGTGTGTGATGCTGCTCAGTCGGATTCGAAGGTCGATGTGAGGACGGAGCAGGCGGCTGTTGTTTTGGGGATTGTGGGCACCTGGTGTGATTAACAAGAGGCAATGTTTACTTGCACCTGCGAAAGCGGAGACGAGTTGACGGAAAATTTTAAACTTCATTGCTGTCCAATGTTTTGAGACTTCAGAGCGGACTATTTCTCGTTTCACTCTTCAGAACATAGAGAAATTGATGAAAAATCGAAAGGGGATAATATCCAAACAATACACTTACGTTGTAGACATATGCCACAATAATAAGTACATGAAACAATATATATATATATATATATATATATATATATATATATATATATATNATATATATATATATATAAAACCTAGAGTCAATATTTACGCAAATTATCCGTTACAATAACAAAACGGTCATTAAAAGTGAAAAAAACTATGAATGTCATTATTAACATATCAATAAAAATACACGTCGTTTCATTAAATCAAACATGCCACAAAGTATACTGTTCTCTAATTAATCTCAAAAAACAATTTGAAGATACTTCCACATACATCTATATTA
This sequence comes from Laupala kohalensis, assembly GCA_002313205.1. Classification (NCBI taxonomy): domain Eukaryota; kingdom Metazoa; phylum Arthropoda; class Insecta; order Orthoptera; family Trigonidiidae; genus Laupala; species Laupala kohalensis. The sequence goes on along the minus strand of NNCF01127933.1, from coordinate 152,900 downwards.
CTTACACGCATTAACTTGTATAAAACAAACTTTGCTTTCGTCTTTAACTTGTATAAAACAAACTTTGCTTTCGTCTTTAACTTATATAAAACAAACTTTGCTTTCGTCTTTAACTTATATAAAACAAACTATTTTTCTTTGTGTAAAAGCGTTATTAAATGTCAGTACGGCCACTTAACAGAATTTGCAAAAAGAAAAAAAAATCTTGACATCGCGATTATTCACCTGTCTGATTCATAACTATGTGAAGAGGTAATTTCCTCCTACTGGTAGTAAAGTCGAGTTTGCATGTGGATCGCATTTAACAGGTTGATAAAAACGTTTTGTTATAACGCATACCATTTTCTATAATTCTTTATTTCTGCTCCACAAAGTCACATAATGTATTTTGTTGAATTAATCATTTATGAAAGATTTCTGAAACAATTCCGTAATGTGATCCACCACAATTAAGATGATATAAAACAAGTCGCGAAATATTAAGAATTTTTAATAAAAGCAACGTTAATTTACGTTTTGCTGTTGTTGTATTCGCCATATTCACAGCCTCATTCGTCTTCACATAAAGAAATACTACACAATACATTATCTTTAGAGTAAAGGAAGACGCCAAAACCACATACACATCGAACGTAACAAACGGTATAACCGCGATAAGTTTTACTTTCCGTGCACAGAATATTCCATAGCGTGATTCCGCATACAAAAGCGACTGTTAACCTACAAAAAGGTTCCTGGCCTCGCCACTATCGTCGTATAAGAAAGTGAGGCACATTTGAGAACGGAGGTTTATCGGTAGTTTTGAAATGTGCGACAAATGTCTTTCTTGTCAGGTCGTAACACCCAGGAAGTAACTTAATAATCAACAATCTATGCATGAATAATTAAGACAAACTCATTAAATCTCGTAAAACAAAAATTCAATACAATATTAATGGAATTTGGGTTTAATTTTGTAAGTTCTTGGCCACGTGAATTTAAGAGGAATCATGGAAATAATAAATGTATGTAAAACAGATGCCTAGATCCGTTGTGGTTCATATAATATTTAAGATTAATCAAGTCAAGAAGCAATGCCAGAGTTTGAACCATGATTTACTCGTACGAGTTGTAAAATATATTTGTTGAAGATGTTTTACACGTATTTTGTGTTCATTATGAAAAAGACTTACTGAATTGTCGAAACGTTGGCGATCTTAAATAGAGTGATTTACCACACCTCAATTTTTAACTTCGCCCCTCATAATTCTTCTGGAGAGGTTTATGGATTTTGGTTAGTAAAAGGGGACATAAGAAACCCAATGTTTCGGCTAATTGATTCATTACAGCCCATAAAAAGTTGGTGTGCCTCAAAAGAAACAAAAAGTTATATTGTCTCTTTTAAGTAAAACCTTTTATATAAATAGTCCATGAAATTTCAAAAAACTGCATAATTGTTACACAATAAATACATAAATTACAACTTATACATGGACGATGACAATTTGTTGTTGTATTTAATTGTAGGGTAGACTGAGTAAGATGTAATTTATTTATTTATCATGAATATATAATGGATGTTAATAGTAGAATTAATAAACAAATTCACACATATTATGACATTTATCAAGAAACATTTTTGGAGGAAATGTACCGGGAAGATTTTGCATATTTCTTGAATTGGAAATTAAAGTTAATTCTAATGTTTTGAATCAAGGAAAATGCAATGTTGGAACTGAACCATCATCGTTTCCATGTCACGAAAAACTTAAAACATGTGTTTTCTTTTGCGAAGGAAGGTAATATAAAACGAAATCAGCAAAGAAATGGCTTTTTAATTGAATCACGAAGCAATGGAATCCAAATGTTGGTATAACAGAAATCATTAGGAATGACACGAAACAATCTTTAATCTATCCCAATAAAATTAATTAAACGTGTAGTCGGTTGTCATTATGGACTTCCTTGCAATTAAAATGATAAACAACGAACCATATAAAGGAATATATCAAAAATATATTTTTCTTTTTTTCAAATCTATCTCGTACAATTCTATCTCTCTCAATCTTAAACACTATATGAATACACAATCAATGGCATTTTACAAAGTCGTCACAAAGTCGGGGAAGACGTCTTAAAATGAAATATAAGTTTGTAACGAAGTGGGGCAAGTACATGTAATGATTTCTGGAATAACATCACTACAACATTGCAAAAGTTGTCTAATCTCACCTTAAAATCGTTGAAATGCGGAACGTTATATAGGAAAGAAAGAGTTCCAGATATAGTGACACAACGTGGGGAGAGACGAGGAGGCGAGTTAAAAAAAATACAAAAATTGTTTGACGTAGAATGTGAATAACCCCTAAAAATCATTTTATGTTGATATTCATCGTATTCAACCAATCTGCTAAATACACAATGTAATATTTTTCGAGTTGGATGAGAATCGAACATTCCGATTCACGTGTTCCGAAAACGAGAGAAATCCAACAACATTGCAACGTATCGTAGCAGAATAATTATCGCTCGCGGCTGTAAAAATGGAACTCTTTTCACTCTCGAAAGAGGTTTCGGGCGGAAGTGGCGAGGCATTCAGATGCAAAGTGATTTCGGAAAGTCAGCATCCGATGAAACAAGAGAGAAACCGACCGCGGGGGCGGCGGTGCGTAACACACATCGACTCCCGACCTCTTCCGGCAAACACACACGTAACCTGAAGGCTCGCATTTGCGGTCGAACGCCTCCCATCGATTCTCAGCCACTATTTGAGGAACGAATCCAACGAGGATTTAGAGTGAGAACGAGAAAAAATGAATAACGATTAACTCGTACGTTATGCCAAGACATGGCAAATGAAAGTTATATACGTAGCATATGTGCATGAATTGGTGTGTTCAGAAGTAGAGTAGACTCGTATAGCACTGCGCCAGTGAAGTTTCTAAGGCTGGAGAAAAACACGGAAAATGGGACACGCGAAAACTGTTCGGACACGAACGAAGGAACAACGAAATGCTAATAAAACTAACTTTAAAAATATTTTACTATTGTTTCAATTTCTTAAATAGATCAGAAAAGGCGACAACATAATTACAATCGATCTCCGATTTCATAAAGTAGAACAAGTAGAACAGACTGCTAGAACAAAATTAATCTTTCCGGCACATATGACGCTTTTATCCACTTGTATTTAATATAATTAAATAAATAATTAAAAACTTACGACTTTTTATGGACGTTAATAGTAGCAGAATTTATTATATATCGTTGTTCACCTAGTGAATCTTTAATCTTCCTGACAATGTATAACTCATTAGGAATAGAGTGTTTCGCTGTAATGGATTATAATTTAAAATATCGTACATTCTATTCAAATTTCTTTCTATCAAAATTTTAGGGATATTTCTGGATAGAGTTACAATAATTAGTTCAAATCAATCACTCGCAATCCATTTTCTCTGTAACTCTATTTCAAATAACTCGAGTATTGTGATACAATTTTGAGAATGGTTGTTTTCTCGACTATTTTTTCTAATAAAAAAAACGATTTAAAAATCATTGCATTCATTAAGCCGTAATATGCTTTATTTATTCAAATCCTAAATTCTAACCTTTCATCGCAGAAAAAAAATCAGAGGTTTTCCTTTGCATTAAAATTCATATTAACACAAGTTTTCGCATGGAGAGCCGTATCAATGTATCTTTCATTCCACGCAATCATTCGTAGTTGGTGAATGTATTTCCAGTCCCATACTTCGTTAACCCGGTAGACACACAATAGTTCATTACGATTCCCACCATTATCGCTCCCGTTATCCCTGCTTTCCAGGAAAGAGACTTGCCCGTAATCCTGATACGGAAGCGCACATTGCATCGCGCTGACCCGATTCCCACATCGCTACCCCATCTCCATAGTGCTTCCATTTCAAGTCAAGCACACCCCTCTGGTAGGTCAGGGCTAGCATGCTTGCTTGCCACTGAGTCACTACGGGTTCAATTCCCGACAGTGCAAAAAAAAAAAAAAAAAAAGAAAAATGTAGCTCTTCATTTCAATGTCCCAGTTTATATAGTCGTGACAATTGTAAAGCGAACCCTCCTGCTATCCACCTACTACAGCTCCACGTGGGCCAAGTTGTTGGTAAACCCAGCGAACCGGCCCACCTACTAACAATAATCCCTTTCAGCCACTTTCTATCACCTATCGCCTCATGTAGATACGCTTCAACACCACGCTTCATTTCCCATTTACAAAAACTACAATGAAGAAAAAAAGGACGCAAATTCCAAGGGTTGATTGCTTTTTGAGTTTGAAGTTATTATGACATCAAATAGTAACGAAAATGTTTTTCAATCATGTAGTAGGGCAGCGCTGTCCAGCTGGTGGCCCGCGAGTCAGTATTTTTCATAAATTTTGTCCATCAAAGGTCGGGGTGCGTAAGTGTTATAAATCTTGCTGTCAGAATTAATATTTGACGTGTCATGTCTGGTAAGAGATAATGAAAAATTATGTTCGGAATTGTCCCTTCATTCATTACAATAAAAAAACTAAACATTAAAAATAATTTTAAAAACTAAAGAAATATACCATTTAATTTTTCCAGCTTCAAATAATATAAATTTGATGATGAGAATCAAGATATCGTTAAAAATAAATAAATAAATAACGTTACAAATAAATAAACAAATAAACGTTACCCATTAGTTTTATTCATAGGGCAACATCCGATTTTGCTGACCCAATCAATCGAAAGTGTGTAGAAAATGGCCAAGTGGGCTAAGATGTTGGACAGCGCTGAAATAGGGTAATGCGAGGTTCGTACTTTGAAAGAAATATTTTTTACGGTGGTCAATCCAAATATTGATTCACTATTATCTAATTTTCCAAATTCATTTATTTCAATCTCATAGTCCCAAATTGAATTGCTCTCCCATTGTAACAATATTCACGCGCATTCGAATTAATCGATAGGACATTCTTCAGATTTTATCTAACTCGTTCACATTTTAATAACTCAGCCTACAAAATTTCTTATTCGATCCAGCAATAATTGAATTTTGTTATCGTATCAGAAACGAAATTTCAACAATAATTCACATAGGAAACCAAAACGATATATGTTCTCAGATGTGTTACGTCTGTGATGAACCAACACTAGCTTTTAAAATTCTTTCAAATCATATGGATTCAATTCGCGTACGGATATTGAAATCTCGAATATATTAAAGGACTTTTTAACTCTTTTATACGAGGAAATTGAAGAAAACAGAAATTGTATTGGTGGTGGCCATATGGAAGAGTATATAACTGCGACATCTGCACTGCGTCAGAGAAACGCGAAGGGCTGCAGAAGAGAAAGCGAGAACAGTTGTGAAAAGGAAGATTACACTTCCCTCTGCAATAGACGTAACACACAGTGATTTGAACGTGTTTTCTTGCAACCACTTTCGGTGACAATTCATTTTTCATAACTTGGAAGTTGCAAAAAGTGACGAGTTATTTCAATGATGTAATTGCGTGAGCAGGAAGAGGATGTGTGTGATATGAGCTATGGTAAACTGAGATGGGAACATTGGTACAGTAGGTATTGATTGTTGAAGAATAGATCCACGCCTGCGCCATTCTGGCGCTCATCGTTGATGGTCTCACGGGTGATAGGATCACAATGCTTCCTGTAACATATTTAGAGTGCCATGTCCGCCGGAAACCGGCGACTTAGGCACTCATTAGGTTTAAGAAGGGATTGGAGTAAGAGGAAAGAGGGATGGGAGTTTAAATAGTTTAGATGATTGTTAAGTATTGAGAAGAAGAGGAAGGAGGTTAAAGAAAAGAAAAAAAATAGCAGCAGCTAGTGGTAAAAAGTGTGATAGGACAGTTGAAGAATGTCAGAAGGGTATCTACGTATGTGTATGCTATTGAGGCGCGGGGATTTAAGTTGCTAGCGAATAATATCTTTAACACCCTTTTTATTATAATTAGGTATTTTGTTGACATTTCAACTTACTTAGTTGAATATATAGGTCCCATTGTCGTCAATATTTTATCTGATGATTTATTTAAACTTTATTCCTCAATTTCTTCTCGACGTTTACTTTATATTGTACGGGGATGAGCCCTTTTTGTCAATGTGATATGTGAATATGTCTTCTTTGCTGCCGGGAGTTTTGTCATGAATACCACCAAGAACGTGTACATATATACAAATGTTCTACTACAAATAAACACTACAAATGTTCGCGAATCATGATTTACCTTGAATTATTTTAAAGTATTTGCAATATACCAAAGTATATTCGTGATTCCTCATCAAAAATTCGTTCGAACACCAAACTAATGAAGGAAGCTATCTAATATTGGTTGCAGTTTAAAATCAGGGTGCTCAATAAACATAGAAACGTAAATGAGGCAACACTGCCCGCCGACACTGGAGAGCATCTGAACATCCTGGAAAACGAAGGATGGTATAGTTAAGGCGAATAACAACCGAGGCTTCAGGCGAAGTACGCTACACTAAAACTTGAGCAAGTAAAGAGGCATCCGACAATCGTCGTTCGGGTTTAATCTAGCCGCCGCTGCGCCTCCGACGCCAAGGGCGAACTGCAGGCCTAGTAATCCGGTTTCCCGAACCAATTACAGAACCCTTTCCACCAACGTAACAGCCGCCACAGCCGCGCTAACTCCACCACCGTCGATAAATCGTAGTGCCGCCACTGCTGCCAACATCGCTCGCCCCCGATGCAAATTAAGCCTTTTAATTTTTTTCCCTTCACCGTCACCATTGGCTCGGTCTACATTACAACCACCGGTACCACAACTCATCAATCACGAAGTCCACCATCACTCCCATAGTTAGTACAACAATGATCATTGCCACTCTAACAGCAATCAGTTTCCACCATACCGGTGTCACCAAGTGGTCTGTGGTTACCTGCACCATCAAGATAGATCGTGATGATAGCTGCCTACGCACCACGCCAATCGCCATGTCTAAAGGTACGCATCAACAATATACTCACTACTAATTTAACTGGCGGCATTAGCAACACCAGAGCCATCGTCAATGCAACTTCCGCTAATAACTCAACGCGAAGTGCGTCAGTAACTTGCTAATGCCCGCAACGCCACAGCACGGGTACATCAATAGCGACTAACCACTACTGCATCGCACTTGCTCATATAGCTTCCAAAGCTCAAAATTACGAACAGGACTTCAGTGAATTAATGCTACAAGAAATATTTACTGAAATTAATAATGGGTATATGGAAATACTAATTTTTATTTTAGAAAACTGATATCATTAACTGCAGGGTTTTCCGATGCATCCTCACACTTTCTGTATCAGGGCCGAAATAGTGGGAGCCGATGTGACGTCATATCGAGATCTTTTTCGACGACAGAAGACGCCGTCATTCTTTTTTGTTCACGATTTATATAATGTAAGGTAATACTGTGAAAATGCCTGATCCTATACTGGTTAATTGTGATATAAAATAATATAGTAGATTTCTATAAAGTGCATATTCTCCTTCGCGTTTCCCAGACGTGGTAGCTTGATTATATTTCTTTAATATTTCTTTAACATTTCTTTGAACAATGTCTCAGATTTAAACATTATTAGTATTTACAGTTGAATGTTTTCGTGTCATACGGAAAGACCCCGAAGGTTATAATAGTAACATAAGCCGCGTTCCTGATCTTGCTCACTCGTCTATTTCTTTTTCGTTTTTTACCGTTAGTCTCTCATCTCTATGACGACACAACGTCTCTATGACGTCACTATTCCACTCGGCCCGGAGACCGATGTACAAATAAGGGGCAAAGGTTCAGAGGGTCCTCATTACTCGTGTTCAAGTAGCTGTTCAATAGCAAAAAACCGGTTACGTTACTGAAAGTAATAAGTCTGCAAGTAAATTTTTTACAATTAATTGACCCGTGAATTATCATATTTTGAAAAAATAAAATACTCTAGGGGTAAAGTTTATCTTTCCCATTCCCGGCATATTAATTTTCATGTAACTTCACTGCCTTTTCAGTTCCTATTGTTGTCGACAATGATCTCTATCATTCCTACCCAACTGAAACTAGAGACCCTCAGGGTTCAATAGCGAGGACCCGCATCCCAAGACGAACCAACTACCATACTCTACCGTGTACTGCCTTTGGCTGAGCAACCTTCCTCCGCACACATCACCACAACTCCCTTTAGTTCTAACGCCTCCAGAACCACTAACAAAAATTCTTGCCAAGGTTAAGTACTCGGCAGGGAGAATGCTTGCAGAGAAGCGTGTTCCAGAATGATCTCTCGGGAACTAAAGCAAGTTTGACTTAGTAAAGTGGCTACTGTAACGACGTGGTGATGAAGTCGGCGGAAGTTTGAGGAAGTGGAGGGAGAAAAACAAGCAGCGTGATATGGAGAAAAAGGGAGATTATGAATATGTTAAAGAGTGGAGATATTAAGGGAAGGAAATAGGAAGCAGATAAAGTGTGCTCGAGTATAATCTTGTTACAGGGAGGAACAGCCAGGAAGATAAATGTGTATTGGGGAAAATTGAGAGAGTTCACCGGACAGACTATAGTATGAAAAAAGATGAGTTGGAAACACCGGGTAAAAATTGTGAACTTTTACTCAAGTAAATGATTGAATTATCAAGTATTTTATTCACTGCCTATACTGGCAACTTTGCTCATCTCTAGACTCTGTTATTTAAAATATCATCAAATTGTTATAATAAAGGAACTCTTGATATGTGACCGATTTCGGTGACAATTTCTAAGGTTTCTATAAAATTCTTAGGACCTTTTACATTAGGTCACTATAGGCCAATCACTTACAGCCGACCACTTATGACAGAGAGTGACTGAGTGACTTGTACAATTACAAGAAATAGATCCAGTTACTATTAGGCATATTCAGAAGCTTGTATCAAGTGTACACTGGGTATACATCCATTAATATTCCCAACTAACGAAGGGTTTGCCAAATGTAAATAATACGGAGTCTCCTTCGCCGTCTCTTTTTTCCAAGTAATTGCAAACTTAAATTTTAACATACTTTGGTTTGTTTTCCACTCAAGTTCAAACCACTCAGAATTCAATAACATCGCAATCAATCTATGTATTTTGATTTTTGAATCGTGACCTCACTAATCGTTGGATTTGCCCTTCTTAGTAGGGGTCGATTAAGTAAAATCCAAAATGATCCCAATGCATGTACCTTGTTTAGAAGTCGATTACACGAATGAAGTCATACCTCCATGTCAAATTCCATCAGACATATTTGTAAGGTTGGAGAATCTACGTGTTTCATTTCTTACCTCCGACGGTTACCACAACTGAAGATACTTCTCCTTGCCGGATGTATTCGCAGAGAATTTAAGCGAATTTCACCTAAAATCAGTTTCAAATATTCACTTTATTAAAATACATTCAAAGAAAAGGATCGTAGGATAATGAAGGTCTTGTAGAGTGAATACGCACATTATAACCGGGATTTGCTTAGGATCGTTGCAAACACCGAGTCGTAAAACTCACGAAAGAGAAGAGAATGACGTCACCAGCAGTGCACTCGGAAGAGAACAACGAAGGACGCGAGTTATATAAAGAAAATGCGAGTGAACATACGGTACATTGTGATGACATACAGCCCATAAAAACACGACAACAAAAAAGATCTGACAAAGCGAAGCTCGCTTCTGATGCACAATACCAGAGAATGCGATAACACGCCGTACTTCCAATTCTGAGCATCGAGAGCTTTTTTTATTATAAGATTTTCGTGTGAAGTCATAAAATATTATTTTACTGCTACATCCACTTCGCCAGTTTCTTTTTTTCTAACACTCTTAAAACACATTTATGTATTTTGTTCCAAATTTTCACATTCGAAATATTTTTTCACAGCACTTATTGGTTTATTAGTATTTCACAACATTCTTTTTCTGTGTTCATTTTTCACTGTAATAATTTATTATATCTAAATATATTTAAGTACTAGTCATAGGTCAAGAAGATAATTAGAATAATAATTTATTACTTCACGATCACATTTCGTACTAATTACAAGTGAAATTAATCCGTAAGCCCCGTTATTACAATGGTACATGGGAGAGTTCAAAACCAAACTTCTTAAACGTGGTTGAGAACTAATTTCTATTTTTTATTTTTTAAAATTTTTTAAATTTAAATTCTTGAACTCTCAAAACCCTGTTCCTTGATTATATCACCATATATCAGACCATAAAATGTTAAAGGAGATGAACAAATTCTGGTAGAACGCAGTAACTAACTGGTCAAATTCATCATAACGAACCAGAAAAGCCGCCCTAAGAAACGCTGGGCTTCCCGAGGTAACGGTGGAAAGTCCAGCCCCACAAGTCACTCCAGGGAAGTGAAACCGCAGGCAGGGGTCGCTCGCGGTGAGCGTCCAGATGAGGAAGCCAACCAGTCCAAGTGCAAGTCTCCTCCATCTAGAATTCCCGTCTGGAGGACATTTCCTGCTCTACTTCCGACGTCGACAAGGGAAGGTAATTTATATTTGAAGCAAAATATGACCTTTCACCGACTACAATTACGAAATTCCGAAACAAAAATAAAATATAAGGATTTGTTTCATACATATAAAGTGTTTTTTTTCTCTTCAAATATTCGTAAGTTTTTGTTTTTGTTTTACATGTTTGTATCATGTCTTCGAATTTTATAATAAATATTTGTTTCCGTTTCTACGGACACTCCTGGTTTCTGACTTATGCTGCTGTTATGCATACTGGCAGATTAATAAATTATTATTTTAATAATACTTTCTGTACATATTCAAAAGGATTAACTCTTTCTTTCTCACTTTTAATCACGCCAATGTTATTATTCGAGAGTATGGAAGTCATTTAATGAAATAGTAGTTCTTAACAAGCAAATGTTGAGATTTCTCAAGAACCCTTTAATTTCTGGGTTGTGTGGAGGACTGAAAGGACTGAAAGTAGAATTTAAAAAAGGGAGTTTGGTGATTCCTATATATCATCGCGTTTTGATAAAACGCATTGTTTAAAATTGGATATGAGAAATAATTCTCACGGACAATTATTTCAGTGTATGAACCAATAATATTGTTACTAAATGTAAACTGAGACACTTGAATGGAAAAATATTTTGATGGGATTGATTGAACAGACTTCATTGTTGTTTACGTCGCTCATTATTCTCTAAGTAGTCGTGAGCAATTTTTCGAAAAAAACTATTATCATTTCCGTAATCGATAAAAAAAAAAATTCTGCACAACAAATAATTAGTGTAACAAAGTGCATTGAACATATACCGCTTTGTCACAAGATATTTCAGAGTTAGGAACATTGGCATTACTTCAAATGTTCTCAAAATATTTCAGAAAGGAAATTTCACTCGCTCCTGGTTGATACTGATTTCATTTTAGTATTCATCCAAAATTTACCTTCCTTCCTAGAGCAGAACTGAATGAAATTTCAATACGAGAAATTATCGGGGACACACACAAAAAAAAAGTTTCACCGTACCGAAGTTTCGTGTTAAATATTCATCCTGAATTTCCGCTTCGACGAAATTCCATCCATGGAATCGCTCCAGAATTGACGATAGTGCAGAATTACACTTTTCTCTCTCGCTACTGCAATTCCCCCCTCCCTTCGCGAATGACTTTCAAAGTAAAACAAAAACCTCGTCTCGGGTTTAGAATGTACGATACAATGCATAGCTCCAGTAACTGCAGCAGAACCACAGACGAAAGTCGAGAGAGTCAAGAGTGGTTATCGGAAACCGCACCAACCACCGATGGCGTCACCAGCTCACATGTCTCCATCATTATACAAGCTCCAAATGAACTGAATTCAAAATGGTCCAGACAAATGAGAAATTTTCCTCTGAAACATTTTCCCTAAACTGTAGTTTTTGTTTACACGTACTTCCCTTTGCTACAAATAAATACTTAAACAAAAATTCAAAAAATACCAGCAAGCCAATTCGAGATATTAAAGGTCAAATATCACCAAAATATATTTTCGCTAATAACTTGCCTGCCATAAATCATACGATAGTTATTATCAACCTTATGGGAAAATTCATAAATCATCAATCTTGTAGATAATATTTTCTAGAAGTTTCACCCTTTTCGTTCTACCTCTGATAGTCAATAATTGTAGAATATTTTGTCCTCAGCTTTCTTCTTCATAGTCTTCAATTAACTTAACACAAGTATATGAAGTGGAGCTCATTTTTTCGTCTAATTTGACTAGTAAACCATCATGGAAGGGCACTAATGACCTAGACGCTGGCGAGCCCTAAAGCCTCAATTAAAAAATAAACCATCATGGAGGCAAGGGTAATCGAGTGGTGCAGACATGCCGCAGTCTATTTCCCTCTCCCTGAACAGAGAATCATCGTAAGTGCTAGGTAACTCCTTGGAGTGGGAATGTGAGTGGCCTATCCTAGGCCTGTCAGATGTCAATGGTTAGTTTTCCATCGTTTGTTGATGTTTACGTCACTTCAGTGTTTTGAGAAATTAATCTTGCGATGCATCATTTTGAATTCCGAGATAAAGCTTTCTCTGAAGTTCTGTGAAAGCATCTCGTTAAGTTCACGTTAAAGGAGTTGAAAGCAGTAATGAGGAAACAGGATGTACATCGTGCTCTATAGTCATTCAGTTCTTGCCATTAAAGACTGCTGTAAAACAATGATATGTATGCATGCACACAGACATACCAAAGACAACTTAAGTAATCAGATGAATGTTTTAAAAATATTATCACACAAATAAACGTAATATCCGAAGACATCGATTTTGTGGAAGAAGCAAAAACAAGTAGCATGGAAAGTAAATAAAACTCGTCGATAGAAAATAAGTATAAGTAAATGTTCGATAAATGACCCGCATGTACCTGATTAAACTTTAATTAGTATTCCAATACGTACCAAACTATTTAATGAGGCACTATTTAGTCGAAAATATTAAAACTATTTCATGGCACCCATGGAGTAAAATGTGAAAAAGTAGGTATCAAGTGATCAAATCTACTTTCTTGAGGTATCTCAGTAACTTTTCTTTTTCCAACAACAAACACTAAGCCACTGTTGCTGTTCCTCCGATACAGTTCACCCACTAAACCGCCGCCCTGGAGTTCTCAGAATGCGTGTGTCACCTTCAACCGAATCACAAGAAACGCGATGCGACACAATCCACGAGTCGGCCGCCTGCGATCGCACCGCAGAACACGACGGTGACCATGGACAACATTCGGAGCCGGTTTACGACGAACCTACTCCCGTATTGGAAGACGGAGGCCGAAACCAAAGCGCCAATGTATTACTATTTCTGTTTCGGCAAGGTGGGTTTATGTATGGATCCCTTTGTCTCCCATTGTATTTAACCAATTGCCACAGTTGAGTTATCACTACAAAGATTATTTTCTGGGTTTTGGAAGATTCATAATCTTACTTTTTAACTATGTACTACTTATTTTAAAAAAATTGTTTTGTAATACCATTTGAATCCGAATTCGAGACATTGAACGTGCGTCGACTTCCCCTAAGAGTGGGACAAAATACTATCTCCGATGTGTGACAGTGGAGAAGGAGATCATACTATGGAACATATCGTTGGAATGTGCAATAAATGTGCCTGTTATATGGACTTCCTGGTGGTGACGAATGATGCATAGCAGTATTGGAGGAATATGGATAAATGACCTCTATGGACTTTTAATGTTTATTTTATATGTATATATGATATGCTTTTATGTAATTGGGGATGTGATGTAATATGCCATACGCTTAATATAAATTTCAATTGTGATAAATTTCCAGATTTCCTTCCAGGCAATGCTTGATCCTTGCGTTTTTTTTGTCCATATCCCGCTTTGTTAGACTTCCATAAAATCAACAAAACTAAAACTGTAATAATTGCGCTAAAGAAAGCAAATTATGTTTATTAGTTTTTTAAACGAAATCCTGAAGAACCGTTTACTACTTTCACGATACGGCGAACCCACTAATTGGTACTCTCACGCTAAAATTACTACTAAATCTCTGTATGTATCCACAGGTCTACAGTACATTCACTTATACCAGAAAAAATAAGAAATCGAGTCTTATTTTAAACAAATTTTCATTTATTTCTACTACTTACATTATAAATTGAAAAAGATAAATACTTACATCTTATTTAAACAAATGCGATAGCGGTTGAAACTTTTATACATAATACAAACAACCATTGAAATTTTTGTCAGAAATGGTCTTGTTCCCTAATACAATTCATCGTGGAACACCCACGTCGTGTATTACATCCCACAGAAAATGTTATAAATTATGTAAAATGTTGAAAGCTCAGGAATACATTATGTAAAATGATGAAAGGCATTTTCAAGCAACAGATGCATTTAAATTTCAAGCGCATAATTATTCCTTAACAGCAACGTTAAAGATTTTATCTTCATTAACTAAATTATCTGTTTGTGATCTCGTTAACTGAACACATTCTGAAGGTGATTCTTTTTTCTGTCTGTGACGATTACAAACAAGAAATATTCCAACAGAATTACATAACACGAAGCTAAGAAGACAAGTCCCGTTCTAGCCGTCGTGCAAGAAATTCGGAGGCTAAAAATTCACTAACTATTTTCCGTCCATTAAAGATATTTCTCTCTAAATAACTATAAAGAAAATAAGCTCTAGTAAATCGAAAAACTTCCTCAAACAATAGTACGTAAAAAGAGTTAGCCTTGGCATTTTATAGCGCACGACACCCACAAAACGATGGAGTTATTAATTAGATGGCCTAGTGTCACGACGAAACATATTTGGCGTTAGAAGTGCAAATGTAGGATATGATCTTGGAAACAAACCAAGGAATCTAACTACATAAGAACATTTCATGCAAGTCAAATCATTAAGTCAATGTACGATGTAGCAAATAAATATTATAAATAAATAATCACTGAAATGTACGTCGTAAAGTATTTTACAGTATTTTAAAAGTCGCGAGAAACTCGTGGACCCAAAGAATTTGACCATTGGAAAAATGACTTTAAATCAGTAACTTAAATAAGTCGATGTTCTTTGATACATTTTCCGAAAACTATAACAGCAGAAACATCAACATATATATCACGGGAGATAAGAAATTTTTTGGGAGCGAGACAAAGAATAATGCGAAGTGCTTCATAATAAAACGAGAAATTGCGCAACTGAGGACAAAGAACTTCCTTCCAAAAAAAAAAGAGAAAAGAACTGTATAATTACAATAACACAATGAGAGCTACACCAGTGTCATTCACTCGACAGTACAATAAAAAAAAACAAGGACAGTGTTAAGACGCCATAGAAACTAGATTTAATGGGACGCAATTATTTTTTAATTTAAAGAAGTAAAAATATTATTAAGTTCTGGAAATTCATTTTTTTCAACAGTTATTTAATTTTACTTAAAAGAAGATAGATAATTTCTCTGATAAAAAATAATGTCTTTTGTAACGATAACACAATGAGAGCTACACACGTAAACAGTTCCTTGGCGAGAATAAGTCAAAAACAGTGTACAGCATCGGATAAAACGCGGATGTGGCAAGTATCTCGAAGCAAAATCGGTGAAGCGAGAAAATAAATGTGATTTTAAACTCGGGGCGCGGTGGAGGAGGATGGGGTCACGAAAAAGGCGTTATAGCTCTTCGAACTCCTCGTTCACCATACAAAAAAGAAAGAAAGAAAGACAATGTTTTGTATCCTGGAGAGAGAAACTGAAGGCGGACGCAGACAGACGAGGGGAGAAAAGCGAGGTCTCAAGTGGCGCAGCATTAGGACGGACCAATTGCTACGAAAGATAGAGAAAATGACCAGAGTTCTTGCGATACCCAATAGAGTAAAACTATTTAAAAAATTTAAAAAAATTTGACGAGCGCTATGATAGAACTCGTTAAGTCCATTTCTTTTCTATTTTAATTCCTTGTGATATTTCAGACAAACATTTTTGTAATGGGAAGAGCCTTGAAATATAATGTATTTAGGGATAGACCCTGCAACAACCCGTTCATTTATATTTGTTCTAGTAACAATATTGCTTTAACTTTAATAACATACACACTCAAAAAATAAAAATTGCTCTGAACCGAAGACAAGACAATCGTATCGTTATATGTATTTTGAAGAAATAAATACGAATATGAATTTAGAATTGCTCCATCACCCCCAGTTTTTTTTAAATCGCGAAAACCGCCCTTAAGAAACAAGAAAAACAAAACAAAATTTGTCTTTTCCAAAAACTAGACGCAAGTATCCTTATATCTATTGCGCTGTATCCGAATCTGGGGCCAGAACAGGTCCATCACACTCCATTTTTCTTCAAATCTATATTTTTTGTATTTAAAGGCGGTTTTTCGCGATTACAGGAACTAGGGATTGATGGCACAATTCCGAATTCATATTCAGATTTAGCTCGTTAAAACACATAAGAGTACACACGTCTTGTCCTTGGATCACGCAAACTAACTCAAAAGGTAATGTAAACAAATATTTTTTATTCGTCTTAAGATTTCTTAAAATTATAACACATAGAGATGGAATAAATAAACGAAATTCCATTGAAATTGGTGAGAAAAAATAGCGGTCTGATTTCACAGGAAATGGCCAACATGCTTTATACATCACACGGTTTTTAATGGACAAATCACATACTGCACATGCTATTCCCCTCGTTTGTCACAGACAACCAATCTCCAGCAAGTTTCACGACGAAGTTGCACAACTTCTAACAAACAAATCTCAACGCAGAATCGAAAAGTAACCCGAAACTCGGACACGAGAAAAGCCGTCGTCACACATGCGAAGAGAGAAAATGTGCCACCACACCTCTGGCGAATCCTTTGAATTCTGATAAGAGCAGGAGACTTCCACAGCGTGGTACCCACCGGGTGCGCCCATCAAGAGTGAAAGTTCAAAGGTGACGCACAGTGGTCGCTGCGGGTCACAGCAGGGAGAACGCCAAATGGAGAACGAATATGATATGGATAGTATAAGAACATGAAGGAGAAGACCTCAGAGAACTTCACTGTTACCCTCTACTAAACAGTTGTAAAAGAATAAATCATAAATAAAATTATAAAATTAATTTGAATATTTTAAAGTGTCGTATTAAATGGGGTTTTACTCCCATTTTGATAAATAACTAGTAATAAGTTAATAACACCCTCCCTAATTTACTTCATGTTATCTTGATATAATTTCGTCAACACGCCTTGTTCCCATTTTTTAAAGCTCAGTCTTCTGAAATTGAGGTAAACATACTTTTCCACCGCAGATTTGAGGTTAAATGAGGTCTTTTCCTAGAGTCATTTCTATCACTGTAAGTGTTCAAAGAAAAGGAAACCTTTATAAATACGAGTACATTAAATTTCACTAAAGAGTTTTGTTTCTTTTACCATCAATTTGGTATTATGTTGTTTTTAGACAGAAAAAACATATTTATGTGATAACTCGTACGGACTTAATGAAATGTAAACCATTTTGTGACAGTGATAATTACTGCGCAAACCTCAAAAACATCGTGTAGAATGTAATTTTCCTCGCGAAGATAATTATTCGTTGTATTATTTTTTAAACGATTTAATGAGTTGACGAACACTTTTTTGTTTTCCGGACAGTTAAACTCATGCATGAACTAATTACTTTCATATAATTAAATACAATTGAACCAAAAAATGTAATCATGTGGAATATTCTGGGCGATTGCAAATAAAACACCTCAATTCTTTCACACATATATGAGGTCGCATGATGTACTCTTATTTAAAAAAAACTAATAATGTACGCGCAACCTTGGCAGTTTGACCTCATAAAGAATGATTTTCCAATTCGTAAATCATAGGATCACATAAAAAACTGTACACCCAACTTAATTAAATTTAACAATATACGAGATATTTTGTTCATTGATGCAGTGCATTACGGTGCATGGTACGAATCTCGATATCACAGTAAAAAGAAAAGCAATTCTCGATATGTTTCAATTATGTTTGAATTTCAGGCAAGTGCAGTACGTTTCACTGTACTTGCACCTCAAAAGTTGCCAGCTGTTCGAAAGTTTTATTTCACAAATATTTGTCAACGGGGATTGATCTGAATTAAAAAGATGGTTAATATGATGAAATATGGAGGAATGATTCATCATACAACAGCATAATTTATCTATTCGTTTACTTTGTATAAACACACATTTCATCTCAAATTATTGCCGGTATCTACTGGGTTCACAGAAGAAAAAAAAACCCACCAAGGAACTCCTGCTATGCAAAGATTACTTCCGAGTCTGACCTCGGAGAGCAGAAACACGGAAAGGCTGTTGCCAATTTCGTTAGGCACCATCGTAAACACCACGACTATGTCAACTCAGCGAGCGCCTTCAAACAGAAGTTGTCGACACGGAGGATGCTGCAAAGGGAAAGACAGGCAGAGAACGACGCTCTTGGCGATAACCTAATTGCCGTGCGGGCGGCACAGCGGCGGCGTTCTCCACGCCATCCGGAAACCTCCGCACCGCACCGCCACGCCTAACCATTGCTCCAGAAGGTTCTCGAAGAACCCGGGACGCCTTCAACTACTCTTTGGGCCCACGCACACGCAGGACCATGAATATATGCGATATATGAGAAGAGTATCCCCCTCTCCAAGAATGACAAAATTAAGAATTTTAACAAAAACGAAACAAATGGAAATTCTTGATCACGTGCAATTTCAACAGATTGCCAACGTTTCGACTTGTCCTCCACGGCAATACGCTTAGTGGGTTGTTGGTAGTGTTTCATGAAGGATGGAGTATATATTGTGGCATTTGTAGAGAGCCCTGAGGACGACTTAACAAAAAAACGAAACGTCCGCAATCTAACTAATGCATTTTGTACAAAAACTCAAGATTTCATACTAATTAAAGAAATTCACGCGTTTCGAATATTTGTTAACCTTTTGACATCGAACATTGTCTTCATCAATTATTATTGTTATCATGAGGTTAAATTACTAGGATACCGACGCAGTTTGATGAGAATACATTTCTGGTATAGAAGGAAACTTTAAGTGGTAGTGTTCTTCCGTCATTGACAGGGTTCTTGACATTGGCAAGGTTATATTAAAAAGAAAAAACAATAACCGCATTTCATTAAGTATTTTTAATATAATCACTTAGAACACAGTTTTAATAAGCATTTTAAACATTTCTGTAGTTTGGTAACCGTTTGAAAATACAAAAATAACAAGTAAAATACGTACCAATTCAATGCAATATTGAACATTTTCTCTTATATTTTCTTTCAGTTGCCGATCTATAAGACCTTAGCCTTTTCCCAACCAAATCTGCATCCAAACATCCCTTCGGATATAGTGATATATTGCAATAAAATGAGTCTAGACTGTTGATTGTAAGGCGAAATAAGCTAGGTCATTTCTTTCAATCAATCAAGGGACCATTCCTGAATATTAATAGCATATTGGGAAATGTAATGACCGAAATAATTTCCATGACGAGTGAAAGAAACTGTCCATTTCACTATAGTCACTGATATTCCCAAGTCACAACGCTTCCTCCACAGGTCTCTTTTTTATCATACTCCATAAATAATCCAGTCGTTGAAGTTAATTTATTAACTTCGTTTCCTTTTCCTCGATTATTTGATTGCTTTGTGTTCGTGACTGTAATTAAAGAGTTTATCTCAGATATATAGTACATGTATTGTACTATTGGTATAACTTTGTGCTTATGAAAAAAAATGAAAAGTTTCCATCGTATTATGTGAATAAAACTTAATATTCAAGAAATCGTTTTTAAATATATTTTCGAATAGTTCGTGTTTTGAAATTAGAAAGCGAATAAGTGTTGCAGTTATTTGATAACTAGCCAGGAAACCAATGCATGTATTAATCACTTACATGATGATGATTATTATTATTATTATTTACTTATCACTAAGAGCTTTCCTAGTCTTCAACAAGTGTCATTGCAAGGATCAAATTTTATCCATCTCTGAATTTTGTTGTGCATTATTTAATCCGAAAATATATACCTACTAGTCTCTGTGTTACAAACATACGAAAAGTATCAAATTTTTCTTTACTGTTTAATAAATGTTCCCTATCCCTTAAATTTAACATAGTACGATATTATTGTCTCAACTTCCACACACAACACGCGAAGATATACCAAATCCACACCTTTCACCGTTGTGGAAGGGTAGTCCTATATTCATCGCCGCTGGTTATACACTCCACCTCCCTGACGAACACGGTCCACAAAGGGTCGAGTTATCTGACGTCCCGATCAAGGCCTTCACCTCCCACCACCGCGTAGTACCGAAAAGGAAGAGGGAAGATCGGCTACAAAGTAATGGAGTTTGGTGAAGGGCAAGAAGAGCTATTATGAAAACTCTGGAAAGAAGAATAGCCATGATGGCTGAGAAGAAACTTAGGGTTTAGTAAGAACAGTGCTTCACGACGAAGACGTTTAGAAAAGGCATTAAAAATATTGAAAAGGTTCATTGATTANAAGAATAGCCATGATGGCTGAGAAGAAACTTAGGGTTTAGTAAGAACAGTGCTTCACGACGAAGACGTTTAGAAAAGGCATTAAAAATGTTGAAAAGGTTCATTGATTAATATTTTTTTAAGTTATCGATAAAGAACGGTAACTTGTAGTATTATATCTTTTAAGGAAATTCGAGAGAAGATTCTAGAGGGATCAGGAGAAAAGAATGTTATGCGCATTCATGAAAATGACTAAACAGTAAATAAACATTAAATTGTAAAATAGAACAAATATAGCTTTCATAAATCTAAAATTCAAATCGAAGCCAACTATTCCAATGAGTTTAAAAAACGCCTCATCAGTTACTAAAACGTGGAATGCCGTTAAGAACTCAAATCATAAATGTAACCGTTGCTTCCTTACAATCACTAAAAAAATTCAAAAGAAAAAAAATGTATTCTATCAAACAAAATTCCACTGAACAGAAATAGATTTGATCATAGCTTCATCTAGACATTTTCTTGCAGACATTTTCAAAAATAGATTTACACGCTAAAACTTGCCACTACGAATCACTTTTTAATCAATAAGCAGTGTATTTTACATTTTAGTGTTTTTCACTTTTTAATTACTACTAATGATTCCATTTTTTAGTTCACTAGTATACCATTAGTATAAGTAATATTTCATTTTCGTTATTGCCATGCAATAATTTTCAAAAGTCTATTTTAAATTTTATTTAATTAAATACCTCTTGGAATATATATCTTGAGTTGGCAACAAAAATCATGGCAATAGTGTGAAGAAACGGTTCGCAACTTATCAGACTCCCAGTTCCCTTGATCAACAGTAAAAAGATACTTCCTGCTTGCACCCCTAATTGAACAGTATAGTACACTTTTTATGAATCAAGATTACGTTTCATTTCATATTACACTATAAATATCAAGTGCTAGAGGTAAAGAAGATACAAAAATTAGTCGGTAACTTATTTATGACAAGGGTATATTATTAAATTCATGGCGTTGTGTGACTATGGTGCTACTGGTAATGTTTAGCGGGGCCCCTGTGCTCCATGGCGCGCACTTTGAGAACCACAGCACCAAAATGTCATAGGAGATAGATAACACGCGTCAAAGAATATGAGATATGGAGTCGGAGCGCAACAAGAAAGCAGAAGGACACAGCGGGGGAGTTTTAAGTCTCCCGTTCGACGTCTCCTGGGTGACACAAGAAAAACGCGGGGTTCCTCAGCAGAGGGGAAGCGGGCGCGACACAAAAACGCGTTCAGCTGCCACTGGCATGGTAGCGAAGGGTGGGAACTACAAGGGTCAAGGTTATGTAGACGGGGATGAAAGTCAACGGTGATAGGATGGAGTTGAGGTGGCACCTGGAATTATCACGATTCCAGAACGCTCGGGAAATTTCTATGCTATGGCAAACGTAAAAATAAAATGAGTAAATATGGGTTTCTTTGAATTTAATTAATATTAAATTTATTTGAAATTAATTAAAACTACACAATGAATTACGGATATTTATTTTAACAATAAATAAGAATGAGGTAACTTGAAAGAAAACTTAGCAATGTTAACTTCTGAAATTATTTTTTGGGGTAAGAATTCACGTACCAAGCATCTGAAAGTAATTTGAAAACACGTTCTCTAGTACATTTCTTAACTGTTAACCACCATCCTTAATTTTTCACTCAATAACACCAACAAGAAATAAGAGAACTAAAAAAAAAGCTAGGGCAGATCTATAGGTGAAGAAAGTGGAGTAAAGTAAAACTAATAATGTCAAAATATTTGTTTAAACATTTTGGAACAAGAACAACATTACATGATTGTAATAGTGCAATAATGTCAAATATATTCTTGCTTATCATAGGTTAAAACTTGTTGTTTCTTAACATAAAGTAATATTTTAAATATTAATTTTCTTTTATGTCTCATGGCGAGGATTGGGTCATTTCGTTCACTCTTCCACCTAACCGTGACTACGGTAAGGGAGTTTGGAAGGAGAGATGGATTGCTAAAGAACTTCCGGTACCGAACCGACATTTGTCTGGAGTGAGGGAAACCCCAGATGAAAACCTTACCAAGTTCGGCCGAGCAGGATTTGAACTCGTGCACTACCGCTAGCGTTATCGAGGTAGCAAAGACGCTACCACTACACCAATGCTGTCCTTTACTGAGGAATGGGAGTGTCAAATGAACCTCCAATTGGTTTCCACTGTTCATAGAGCGCACATTCGATCCCTCTCAGATGGGAATCGAGTACAGTGTTTGAGGAAGATGATCCTCACAAGCATTCGAGATCGATGGAACCAGCTCGTCCTGTTGTGTCGACAACCATATTGGCATCCGCGTGTGTATCCGAGACAAGCGCTGATACTGAGCACGATTCTCTCCCAGCGAGGAGCATGGATTGCAATAGACAATATGGGTCATTCGAACTGAATCATTTGAAACTTTCTCAAATTTTGCTATTTATATCAACGCCTTTAGTCAATCTCCGCATAAGCTATTTTTAGTACGAAATACAATATGTGTTTAAATCGGGAAGTGAAACCACGAGCATCAAAAGATGGAAATATTTTGATGCCCAAAACGTCGACTAGAGATTTCGTTTGAACTTTCACTTTCGACCTCATCAAAAATGTAAAATCATTTTCCAAATTAGGAATTGTATTTCTTGCTTTGTCTACTACTGCCTAGATATAAGACCAACGGAAAAATCTTCTTGTTGGTGGTATGAGGGGTATTAACAAAGTCACAAAATTATTCAAATGTGTAAATTTCATCCTAGAGATGCTGGGTGGACCAGATTTTATTGAATGAAAAGGTAAAATAGTAAAACACCCATCGTACGTTATTGAATTGTGCACGAAAGAGAACAAATTTTCTATTTAAAAAACCTCGCCATGTTCAGTGAAATGTTGTCCATTCATTAGAAGATCGCATAATACAATTAGAACAAGGACAGTCCGTGGCCATGCTGGTGAAGACGTCGACCAGATGGAGGCAAAGCAGCAGATGGCGCAGTTGAAGGAGGAGACAAGGTCACCCTGGAGTGCGCGGGCAGCTGGACTACCTGCTGGCGGCGTTCCCTTTCCTCACCGCCTTACCACACCGCCGACGCCGACGCTTTCAAGGAGGATGCTCGCGCACTCGCGCCGTGGTGTTCCCGGCGCGTACAATGGACGCTTTCGAGCGAGAAGATTCACCTTGGAGATGAAGAAGATACACAGGAGTGATTCTGAGACACACGTTCTACCAAGATGCGACGACATACGACGTCGAGAGCAGGGTCGAGGTTCCCAAGCGCAGCATTCAAGTTCTCGCACACAACGGAGCAAGGACAAGTTAAAAATGGCTAGACTCTTAAATCACACGTTAAATTACGTAAAACTTTTGAAGTTAGAAAACAATCGCTAACGTTTAAACTACATAAACTCGCTAGAATAAGACGGAAAAAATTATGGCCAAAATCAGTGGCGTACACTGGGAAATCTCAATGAGGGTCAAAATAATATGTATACTACAGAATGTTAATTCTTTTCTGATACAATTCAATTATTTATTTTGCACTAATTTACATACTAATCTCTATAATATATTTACTTATCTCTGATACCGGTATCAGAACATTTAAAGTAAGCTAAATATATGTACTGTTAAAGCTCAAAATCAACCCCCCACCTACCTCCCTCTAAAAATTCAGTGGCCTCTTTTGTAGGTATAATTAATTAAATGTAATTCAATTTGATGAACAAATGCCAATTTCTCACTATAACATTGTATGGTATTAATTAAAATACTTCTCCTTTCGCATAGAACCAAAGAAAGACGACCAAAAACCGTTAAGCAATGACAATACAATAATAATAGCGATTTAAGTTCTATCATTTTAACTCCATAAATGCCAAAACTTACTTTCTCAAAACATTTTATGCATTGCGCGCTGCACAGATTTTACGCTTCATTGTATAAGTAGACTAATTGTGAAAGCTTTATACATTCATTTGCAATAAACCACATTCTAAATCACAAATCTAACAGTTGCCGTCAAACATTTAATTTGTTAAATACCTCGAGGCAATATTCCACGCTTTTTATAATCAAATTTTCATCAGCAATGTTCATTTAACTTTTTAACGCGCAGGTAATTTTTATTATATTGAACAATATTTAATTAAGTTACTCGAAACACCGAGAGCAAAAAACACAAATCACTCATCTAATTTACTGGATTTCATGTGAACGAAAGAAATGAGTCCGATCAATACACGAGGCGTTGACACCAATTCCGCGACGCAATCCACTTTAGTTTTGACATCGCATGAAACAGTCGCTCTCCCCCATCCTTTGGCATTACTCATTACACATTGAAACGTAAATTCCCTGGCAACGGCGCTCCATTTAAGTGATGCACCCTCTCTCACAAATAAACGCTCACGCGGCGTATTTCTTATAAAAGCCCTCCTCTGAAAGTAGTTTCAATCCAAGAGATACAAATGAATTCATGCATACAGACATCCCATTCGAATCGACATAAGCCACCCCTGACACGCAGCAAAGTCACGTGCAACCCTTCTACTCTAATGTATTTAAGTGTTCACTTTAATGTGAAAAAGGTGAGAGTTGAATTACTCCAAACCTTGGATTCGAAAGATTTCTTTCTTTCTTTCTTTCTTTGGTATTGCCGCGCTTCATTTGATTCTCGCGAGTTCAATACGGGATAAGGTCACTACTCAAAAGAGAAAAGCTATTCATTCTCGTCTTCGTTTTATATGAGGCGTGGGAGAGCACAACAGAGAAAAGGACTGAGTGGTGTTCATCAAGACAACGGGTTATAACTAAAGACACCAATACACTATGGTTTAAATGTAGATGATTTTCACTTCCATCAACTCAGCGTAAAACTGCAAAATACAAAATACTTGGAATACATTGATCATAATTTTCCAAATAAAGACAAGGTAAATGTGTAGNAGTGGTGTTCATCAAGACAACGGGTTATAACTAAAGACACCAATACATTATGGTTTAAATGTAGATGATTTTCACTTCCATCAACTCAGCGGAAAACTGCAAAATACAAAATACTTGGAATACATTGATCATAATTTTCCAAATAAAGACAAGGCAAACTTTACTTATTCTAATAAAAATGCAAGTTCTACTAAAATATCAATTTTGTTACCCTCAATTGAATTAATATATTACAATTATGGCAAATTCTATGCGATGTATGGTTTGTCACATGCATTGAATGTCTCAATACGTCTAATATAGAATCTCCATGACTCACTTTTCAAATATCTAAAAACCTTTTTATATTATGTAATTCAAATTTAGTTTGTGACATTTAACATTTAAAAATAAGATAAATATTGATATTAGACAAATGTTGACGATTGTTATGTACAATCAGTAGACATCAGGAGCAGCGCTATCTCTCAATGAGTTACGCTCATTATATTTCGAATGGAAGGCTGCGAGGTCGCAGATACAACTCAGCGGCAGGCTTAACAATTCACGGAGCAAGGGTAATCCGAATCAGACATGCCAAACGTAATTAGCAGGTAGTATATCAATTATACAGCTAAGCCTGAATGAGCCACATCCGACTGCGGTTGGAGATAATTAATAATAACCAACATCAGTGGTGCAGATAGCCGACAAATGATTGATTCAGAGCACAAGTACATTCTTTTGTGATTCGTCATTACGAGGTGAAAATGTTCCAAAATAAATTTTCTGTATCACATCTTACTTCATAACTTGTACAAAAACGTACATAAAATATCAAGGTTCCTCGACAATGTTAAAATGTTTATACCATAATTTTATAGTATTATTCAAATAAGTTATAAGTATACTCGAAGTATTGGATTCAATCGAAACATCCATCTGATCTCAATGATACGAACACACGAGTAAACAAATATCACAATTGATAGTAGAAAAACTTAAATATTGTTTCCACATTTTCAACCTATGAAACGTTGAACGTACTACATCTACCATCGCTTCAAGTGCAGTAATTCAGACGGATGTTGATTTATTCGTACAGCATGAAATGTTCAGTTCATTTAATTCGTTATATCGAAAATACTACGGAAAATACGTACTTCGCTGCTTCCTCCGTATGGAGTAGTTTCTCGTATCTTAATTGGATTTGTGAAGTAGAATCTTATTAGAAATCAAAACACTAGAGAGATCATAGAACTTACAACACCAGTTATTCATATAATGTTGTACTCATAATTCGCAGTCAGAGTAAATTAGACACTAATTATAAACAATTAATTACTGTCCGAAGCCTGAAAATCATTAAATGGTTTTTGAAACAACGACCCATGTGTATGAAGTCATTTATTAATACCACAATACTTCATCACCTTAAAATGTTGTCAACGAGTTTTCAAATATTTCTTGAGAATGCGCCGATGGCAATATTCACGTTAATGACGACCTTGCTAGTTTTTTACTTTCCGAGGAAGGTTCTCAAGGACGTGCGTTAATGACTAGCGGAAATGCGGCGGCATCGAGTAGGAATAGTTCTTGTGTCGGAAGATTTTCCTAAAATACAGGTTCCCACAGCGGAAAAAATAAAAATAAAAACTTTTCGTCCAAATCGTTCCTCGACTTAGCAAACGTTCTGGAGTCCAGAGCACGTGACACGGAAATAATGTTAGTATACTGTCTGTAATGTCTGTTGCAATGTTACGATAGCAAATCAAAATAATACACTGATAAAACGTTATGGATATGATTACCTCCAGATTGGATGTGAGATCCTAAGATCATACAGAGAAAAGGATTTCTCTAAACCTTTGGATATGATATCCCAACCTTATAGTTCGGTTAATATGAGGTTGGGTTGTCATATCTAAGAGTTGGGATTTCTCATCCAAAGGTTTGGAGAAACCCTTTTCTTCCTATGCATCTGGATCTCACATTCAAACCTGTACTTTCAGTGTAGTAAAAGAAATATAAATGTGTCCCACTAGGAAGCTCAGGGATTTATTATTGGCGTTCTCTTTATATAAATAATAATGTGCATAACCTCTTTATATAAGTCGCTTTGAGTCTTTGCTACTTCCTTCTGTCTCTACAGTCTCAGCTCATAACAGCATGTTTCCTTACCTCTTCGAGAGTGCCAACAGTTTCTCGGTCTTCCTCTGCTTCTTATGTCTTGATGTTCCAAAACAAGTTTCTCATAAAGGTTTTAAAACATTCTTTCTTTTAATATGCCCAATCCAACCAAATTTCCTTCGTTTTACTTCTTAATTCATAATTTCTTGATGGATTTGTTTTCATGAACATTCATTGTATATTACTATACGCCACCATATCCCACAAATATATGTAAGACAGCGAAACTTTTATTTATAAACATTTGTCAATAGCGACACTTTTTCATTCTATTCTATTCTACGATGAAAACGTCCCAAAAGCGGACACTCATCAATAGAGGTCAAAATTTATGTTCCCATGAGGGTCC
The DNA here is from genome assembly GCA_002313205.1 of Laupala kohalensis. Taxonomy (NCBI): domain Eukaryota; kingdom Metazoa; phylum Arthropoda; class Insecta; order Orthoptera; family Trigonidiidae; genus Laupala; species Laupala kohalensis. Next base: position 124,883 of record NNCF01127933.1, on the reverse strand, counting down.
GATGTAGAAAAGTTTCACAGTATTTATAAAAAGAAACTGAAATTTTCTTTGGATCTCCGCATTCGCCAATCAAGTTTCACATACAGGAGCATTGACATGATATGAGTTGGGAATATTGGTCCTTGTTCCCTTTGTGTTTCCATACTGTCACTACCATGTTTTGCCGGAGCCCCGAAAAACGTACTGACGCCATATTACGTATACATCAATTACATCTCCTCGGCTCAAGGAGTTTGTGTGACCAACACCTCGTTCTGGAAGGATTCTACTTGTCAAACTTAAAATGGGCTTTTACTTGACAATTACCCAAAAGACATAGTTCATAAATAACTACAGTTAATCACTGATGTGGTTGAATACGGGTACCTTGTGGCAATATTTAAGCCCTCGCGTACCATTATGTTTTCGATGCTCAGGAATTCACTCTTACAAGGAATTTTCCACTTCTGGAAGTTTGTTATTGATCTTTGAATACTTTTTAATTGAAAATGATCATTGGGTCATATTTAAACAAATAAGTAAATTGTATTGTATTATGTATTTTGGGTAAATGCAATTTTTCGTTAAGCATTATCTGGAATCAAAGAAAGTCAACTTGTCGCTGTATACAATTACAATAAATGAATGTCTTGATTCATTCTTCTTTATCACGATTTTCAATTACGCTGTATCAAGTTGCCAGAGGAATGATAGAATCGTCAATTTAAATGACGAATGAGTCACGTTAAAATGTACATACCTAAGTCAATACTCAATCCTGGAATCTTAGCTACAACCTTGAGAACTTCCGCCAATGAGAGGGGGAAAGCTATTGTTACAAAACACCGCAAGCCCAGATGCGATGTGTGTATTTTTTGGGTAGAAGCGGGATNAATCATAAATACAAGTTTGAATTTGTTATTACAGAGTTATTGCTATCTGAAAGCAACAATTACACACAGATATAGATACTGGTGTTATGAATTAACTCGGAAATCTACCCAGATTATCCGAATCTCAAAAGTTTCCAAGTTGCTATCCCGAAATAACTAACTGTTCCAAGTTACGTCATTCGCGCCTAATAGCAATGTAATAGAATTACCGCAGCAATTCTCAGTGGTCTGACGACCAAAACTAACCAAGTTACATTTCAAATAACCTGCGTACTTCCATACACTTCCGCAGAAAGGTCTGAAAGTCACTTAGGATCTGCAATCCTCCCAATATATACACAGAAGCGGAGGTCACGTGACTACACCCTCGCTACTGTACTGAGCACTCTACATCAGCTTGGTCACCCCTCAGCTTCTAAGAATACTGCGTCCCTTTTGGCTGATCATTATTTTTGGCGACCACTGGAATATTCCCTCCACACTCGCTTTTCTTCTGAGGGCGTTCATCTCAGTTTTCAGAAGTAGATGGGAACTGTTCAGCCTCTACACAATAAACGGGAAGTCTTAGTAGCGGTATTTTTCCTTATTTGGCGGCGACTGGCCCGACCCTTAATCTCCTTAGGAATTTCCGGCTAGCAAAATGCTTGAAAATGTTAATATTTCAAAAATCTATAAACTTCACTGGTCCAGATGTTACAGCTATCCATACCTGAACTATGGATTGGTTGAAACATGTTTCTTGTTCAAAATACGGTTATAAATATATTATGAAATTCGCTTTATCGGGTGTTGAATATCACTTGTTTTTAACTAAGTTTGTTAAATTGTGAAAAAACTACTCACAACATACTCAGTACATATCGAAGAACACATATTCATTCCGATACCTAGAAGAGCATTCATGAACTATAAGTGTCCATCATATAAAATATCCTATAAGCAATGGGCGTGAATATTTCGTAAAAGAGAAAATTAGGGAAAAAAGAGTTAATGATTGATGGAAATTTTAAGTTGATGCTTTAAAGAGAGTAATCAATTATGCATCCGCTAAAAAGTAAAGATTTGTTATTCGTTCAAAGTGTTTTACATAAGTTGAGTCATCAGTGTGGAAATTGACAGAGGTTAAAACTATTGATTTAGGAACTAAAAATAAACTTACTCAAGACCGACATTTATCAAACCGAGATCGCTGTTATACGTAAGCTGGCTGTTGAAACAGTTAGCCCACAACGAGCAAAAACGAAACAATTTTGTGAGAGAAAAAATCTAATATAAGCATTTCACTTACATTTATAAGTATACATACATTAAAAAAGTAAATTAAAGAAATGTTTTGTTTTTCATTCAAAAGTTTTCCAGACATGAATATATCAGAGGCACATAAAATGGTTTCCTGGTACTGAGTACACGAGAAAATACTTTTTATTTACTGAGAACTTATCGCTACAACGTAACGCAAACGTTCCTACTCTTTTATTAAAATATTAAAACACAATAAGTTAATCTGTATTTTAAGTTTTATCTCGACGGTTTTCCTTCGGGTAGAGGCGGATTTTCTATACAGGCTCTCTAGCTCTTCCCCAGGGACGAAGGTCTATTGTAATAATTATTCTTGAATTTAGAGTTATTTTAAGAGTTCCGATTTATAAACTATTTTCCGAATAATCTACAGTTTGATAATAATATGTAATTGTGAAATAACTTTGCGTTTTATGAAATACTAATTTGTTGGTATTTTGTTGATGTTATAGCAGATAGTTAACTATTTTTTATTCTTAAGAGTGTGCAGAAATGTTAAATCCTTAGGACCCTTGATCGGAATAGCTGGGATGTCCCTTGCTTGCTTCCGGAGAGTAAATTAGTATACTGCCCTCCACATAGTCACACGCAGTTTGTAGCTACTTTTGTGACAATAAATTTATATAATATTCAACAAAGTAAATAAACAATCATTCTAATCACTTTGTTGAATTAAGTTGTCGAATTTAGTTTACTTTCATGAAAGAAAATCGGATGAAAATGACGCATCTCTTCGTCGAACTGAGACAGAACAAACCAGAACGAAAGCGTCTGATGCTATTACGCTCTTCAAACATTTCCAACATATTTCTATCGACAACGGAGTTACATCATTCAATGGCGTGCGAAACAAGTTCTCTCACAAGGAGAACAGTTTCTCAAAGTAGATCCACTGAATTCCGAGATTCACATACTTTCAAGGAAGTAATATCAGATGTTCTACACTGTGGTGGGTCCACGGGGAGTGGGAGTGGCGTCATCTCCCTCCCCTCAAACCATGAAATACATAATGCTAATTTTTTTTCAGATTTCATAGACTTTGTTAATTCTTAACACTTTTCCTTCTAATTGCGTAATTATGTTTCAGCTTTCCTTCCATGAAAGAAAATAGCGTAAGATTGAAATAATTAACTACGTCGGTGTTCTAGTGGTACCGTCTTCCGTGACACCGCTGAGCGAAAGAGTATGAGAAACAACGCTCGACTGAAATAGGTGACGTTTTCAGCTAGAGTTTACCTCGCATACACGAGACAAATGTAGGTTCGGTACCACCCCGGAAACCCAACATATCGCCTCCCCAAATCCAATGGTAAGGTGAAAGAGTAGGCATCGTGGCATGAACCTCGCCAAAAGATATTATATAAATAAGTACAGAACTCAAAAACCTGTAAAATTCCTGGATGGAAAGGTGGGAGAGGTATGATAGAGTGAATGTTTTGGTGTCTCAGTCCTTGATTCTTTCAACCCCACAAATGTTATCATAATTTTGACCGGAAGAGAAGTTAACATAGTTCTTTTACCACTTCGAAAAATAATTTTTTATAATTACATTGAATTTTCATACCATTTTCAAGCTTCACAAAAATTAATAATTATATAGATATATTACATACATATAAATATATACATACAATATAATAAATATTTATATACAATAAGATACAATACATCTCATTCGTTATCAGAAAAAACAAAAACATCAAACTCCTTTATTTTTCAACAATTAAGCGTTCATCGTATTTGTCGCATTTCAGTTTTTTTGCTCGTAATTTTACTTCAGACATTTGGCTTCTCTCGGAAGTGAAGCAGTACGCGACTGTAAACTACAACCGTCAGTAAAATTTCTCCTGTGATGCGTAGCAACGACAAAAAGCTTGGAAAAGGTTTCTCAGCCAGCTCGATTTGGAGCATATGAATACCTTCAAGTGCCGCACACTTTTGACCGACCACAGGTCGCCGACATCGATGCGGCGCTCTTGATCGCTTTTAATACCTACGAAAAATCATTCAGGACAAAAAAGAATTGTTACGATAATTATTAATCATGTTACGTCGAATGAAAATGGGAGACGGGACCGGGATTCGAACCCGGGACCTTGAGCTCTACGCGCTCATGCGCCTACCAACTGCGCCATCCCGTTCGCCTCTCGGGCCCGTCTACCATTCTCATTCTACTTGTCTTATTCAACATTCATCCCGGTTTCGTCTCCCATTTTCATTCGACGTAACATGATTAATCTGTTACCCGGCGGTGAGGTTCACCGTAATCTAAGAGATTTCTACGATAGTTATGTCTCGAACGGCGAGGTATATTATCGAAGATAGACCAACCCTCTCAATTTTCAATATTTTATTTCATCAAGTTTAACACAAACATATTACAAAAAAGAGATACAAAAAATTGATAATAAAATTGTTTACAAATATTTGTGATATTAGTTGAGTCACCTCCTCCAGAAGTTTTCCCTCGATGTAGCCTTATTGAGGGTCCATGAAATTTTGTTATATATATAATTTTGTGATAACCTTGCTTGTACTCTATCAATAAAATGAGTGGAGGGACAAGATACGCAAATCTGACTCGATCTTGACGAGGAAAATGATATTTTTTTAATACGCGCGTTTGCTTTCTGTGTACACTAAAACATACTTTTACAATTTGTGTAACTATTTCCAGATTATATAATAATTGAAAGTATCCTAAGAATAACTTATGTATAACACATCCATTACTTGCTTATTTTAATTACATACTAGCATTTTAATATATTAAATTGCTCTGTATGTACTATATTAATGTTATTAGGAATACAATTTTTTTTTGTAGAATAATGTAGGCATATGTATACTCACCAAAAATTATTTAATGAAAAACGAACGTTTAATTTTTTAAATCCCTTTTCAACCTCTGTTATACAGCGCCATGACTCAAATAGTGACGAGGTATACATACTTAACACAAGGGAACAATTGAATTCACGGTCTGGAGTAAACATATGCATTGTCAACAAACACTTAGAGTGAGGTCTAACTATGCCAATACAACAGGAATGAACCCAATGCCAATAACCAATGAACAAAGGATACGAGGAAGACAGTGAAGAGCAGTTAAGAGTGTTGAACGTGCCGGAACGCGCACACGCGCGCGACCCATGAGTCACACAGTAGGTGTTGGCGGGAGTGCCGCATGGGTCGATTCGGACTGGGGCAAGGCCCAATCAAAGAACCCGCCGCTGTGACCGTCACGGGTTGATCAGCATACGAGTCACCGTCAGTGACAACTCACATCACCATTCAACATGCTCACGTGTTCCCTGGTCACCTTTTACGTTCCGCAAGAAGAGGATAATAGTTCACGAAAAGCACAATTCGGAAGAAAATACTTGAAAACATTGTTAGTAGGGCCTTATGGCACGTACCTCAAACATCACGATAATGATCACCATTCATGAGCAAAGAACACTCTTTTCAAATTAATGAAGACTATTCCCTTCTCGCTTGAGACACGTTTAGAAACATAAACTGATCTACTTCCTAGATCGGTCAATTAAATACTGTAAAGAACTCTGAAATATCAAAGAGACATTGCGGGTTTACGAGACATTAATCTGAAAATTCACGAGGTTTTCATGTACACATTCTTAACATATTTCTAAATTACATACAACCCCAAAGTCATTTTTAGTCCTTTTTTTTGTTGTTGTTAAGGCAACCGTAACAAGCATTGAGGGGACACTTCACAAGAGCAAGAATAGACTAAAATTTTTAATAGTGTATGCAAAACAAATTCAAGAATGTCCTTCATATCCTGCAATCACCGTTTTCTCATTACGTAAACAAGGAATAACATTCTCCGCAGTGCGCTGCAGCATAATTTCAGGAGCATGTAAACGTCTGTGTTCATCGATGTATCTCACCACGAACAGAAGAAAACAGACTATTACACAAGCGAGAAACTTTCGATAACAAGTCTTAATAACGAGTTTCCATAAAGATGTCGTGTATCTGATCAGACATGCGCATTGATACTTGTCGACTAGAAATAGTACATGTAAATTAGTCTATTTAGATCATGGAAAGATTTAATCAGCGTCCAAGAGAAGGCTATGTATGTCCATGCATTACCATAATCTCTTCGCAGACGTTTGTGAAAGGGAATTGATTAAGAAGAGTTCAAGAAGATAAGAATTCCAGGGTTTAGTTTAGTTTCAAAATGTGTGTCCAATTTAGAAAATTTCTACTGAATATACTTCTAAAAAAAGCGTAAGGTTCTTCTGGTTTCTGATACTTGGTACACCATTTAGACATCTAAAATAAGCATAACACCTAACCAATAATTATAACAAAACCTAACTACTGAAATGAATTTTGTTCTAAGCCTTCAAAACCTTATAATAAACAATTATCAAATTCATGCTTGCATTGCATCTATTACATGAACGATATAATTGAAAAGAAATGTAATATATACAATTCTCAGTCGAATTTCATAAAATAAAGGCGCCGAATTTAAAGAACTTCATGCTGTTTATGTACTTAAGAATATTATAATCATGGTCCTTGTCAAAAAATAAGAAGAAGAAATGCAGAACCGCAAACAGTTTAAGACGAAACTACTTTATTTACATGATTTGTTTGGATGAGGGTTTCAGCAATAATTCTCTGTGTAAAAGTAGCAAATTTAACGTTACAACTTTTCGGTCGGTTTTTATTTTTGGCCTTCGTCGGGACATGCAATTTCTCTCTTCCACTTCGTCCTCAGCATGGTCACCCATCTTGTTGCTAACGGAATGACATCCTATGCGGAGTAGCTAGAAGAGACTGTGATCCGGATAATTGAAAATACGGATATGTGAAACAACAAAACAATGTGATGTACAAAGAACAATTAATTCTCAAACGAAATATGTAGCGATAAAAAGATTTTCAAAAATCTGATTACTGAAAAAAAGTATAAACTAACACAAGTGTAACATCCATGGACATACGATCCCGGGTTATCACAACATCTACAGGGGACACGTTGTATTCAAGTCTGTTCTACTTAAGTAACATTTAAGTTAATTAAAAGAACAATATATTAAATAAATACTACAATCGACATTTTGGCAATATAGGTCGTACTCAATCTAATGCATTTTAAACTATTCGTAAGTTGTTGATCAAAATTTTAAATAAGAAATAAATCAATCTGACAAATACAGATAAAGTAGATTCTACTCTAACAANGCAATATAGGTCGTACTCAATCTAATGCATTTTAAACTATTCGTAAGTTGTTGATCAAAATTTTAAATAAGAAATAAATCAATCTGACGAATACAGATAAAGTAGATTCTACTCTAACAAGCATTCCGAAACTTAATATACCCTCGCGTGAACTCGATCCGTCCAGAGCGACACAAAAGTTCGACAGGCGAAGGTCTTTATGTCCCACAGGGGCCGGGAGACGAGCGAACGACCTTCGTGTGAAGTGACGTCACACGGGCTCATGACTCCAACGAAGGCCGTGTATTTACGACGGCGTCCCTGCGGCTTCTGGAAGCGATCAGAAGAGGGCGGCTGGCTGCTGGCTTTCAACGGCGATGGTTGCGAGATGTAGACTTATCAATGTGAACGCGAGCTGTACTCTCAGCATTCAGTCCACTTCAAGCATCCAGAGGCCTTTAATGAGGAGTTACTCGTTATCAAGATATTGCTGACGCAGAGCTTTCATTCATAAAATACTCCCCAGGTCAAATAATGAATCATTCATGAAGACAATAAAAAGATTATATGAAAGTTGTATGAAAGAACGTCTGGATCACGTAAACCCGACTGAATAAAAATAAGGTCTGCTTGCGGTACTGATTCGACTCCATTTAGAAAATACAATTTCCAAATGGACCTTACATTGTTTAATTCCCTTCCTAAACAATGGTCACATTCTGCATAGTGGACATATTTCGTCGAAAGTCATAACATGTAAACCTTTCCGTTAATTCATACAAACACGTTTTCATTACAAAACACAGATTATTATAAAATATATAATTCGAATTTCTCTATATGATATTAGAATTTAACATTCATATTTAAATAGAAATGATAATAAAACAACNTCGAGATTTTTTTTTTTTCGATTTGGGGCAGGGTTATAATATTTTGTAACTATGATTCCGGTACAGGCCAAAGAAAAAAGGACTGTTTTGAATTTGTTTCAGTACAGTCCGGATCCCGCTACGTAATATTATATTTAAAAAACATGACATATCACAAACCTGGAGATGAATCACTTTTGGAATACATGCCACGCTCTGTAAATTAAAGATTAAAATTCTATTTCATTCTATAAATTAGAATCACTAAACAGTGGTCGAAAATTCGCATATTGCCTTTCACATCGTCACGTGTTTTTCATCGCTGGAAACAAATTACTTATTTATTTACTGTAATAAAACATTTCTCGTGCAGCGCAGTATATTAACGGACCTAACTGCATATAAGCCTCCAACCAAATTTACCGGAAGTGAACAAGACTGTCTCTCTCACAAAAGCGTCAGCGATCAAAATGAAATTCTATAAATATTTGACTTGCAGAAACGCATGCCTTGAAATTTCAACGCATGATTCATCTGATCTCTTCAATAAAACGACTGATTCTGTGCTGAATGTCTACGGAAGTTAAAAAAAACTATCATCGGGAATTATTTAAAACTTTTTGTTCATTTAAAAACAAAATAATTCTGATACAAGAAAGGAATATTTATTAGAAACCGGCAGATGTATTTTGTTCAATAAGGCGTTATGCGTAAAGTAACGAAATTGATGAAAAATAAACACTAACCTCTTAGTAATTCAAATGGAAATTGCGGTGAAACAAGCTGAAGGTCCAGAAAATTGAATTCACAAATTGATGCGAATCCCATGCATAATAAAGCGCAAAATGAAAAGAAAAGACTTCCATAACCGAGAAAGATCCTGCCTTTCGTAGCGTCGTCTTTTTCCTTCCGTCCTTCCTCCCTGTCTCCGGAAGCGCCGTGGACGTAGATGGAGGAATCAATCCAGATTAGCTTGGGGTTGGATGGAAGCGACCAACGACCGAGGAACAGGGAATCGTTTCGTGGGAGAGAAAAAGGCGCTGCGATCGACTCTGAGACAAGGCAGTACCCTCTGGCGTCCGTTCGCTCGTTGCTTCTTGAAAGGAGAAGAAAAGGTTCTGGTGGGAGCAGCCACACGCAGCCATGGTGTAGAGCGCTAAATGAAGGGTGAAGCGCCAGCAGAGAAAAACGCAAAACAAAATTTCTCAGAACCTCCGGAAATGTACTGTAAGAGGAGCTAAAAAATCGATTAAGTCGAGGGGCCAGCATTAAGATATTGTCAACTCTTCCTCTCGCTGTACACACGTGGGCGTTTCACTCGTATCAGCAGAATCTTGGTGAGTTTACGTTCGACTACTGCCGCCTACATCAGCCGATTCGTTGAAGCGGTAGTACATGATATGCCAACTGTGATGGACTAAAGACTTGATCTTTAAATCGCACAAGGAGGTTACTTTGTGTGTATACTTTCCATCAGATACACCAGTCTTGTCTGGGTGCCAAGGCATGCCGTCTGAAATGGGTGGAGTTATGCAACACCATCCCCCGCAGCACACATATGACAACTCCGTGCTTTTGCTCCACTGATTACACCTTGTAAAACAATCTACTGGTCAAAAGTACTTAAATGAAGCTGAAGCGTACACGTGCGGCACAAGCAGTGGACTATGATAAAATATGCAGTCTGATATGCAAATATGCAGTCCACTCTTTGCCAAAAAGGACCATTTCATTCGGGAATCGTTCTATATAATTCCCTCCCCAAAAATATTAAAGATATTATAAAATTGAATCTCTTCAAATCCGCGGTTAAAAGCAAACTCCTGCACCAGTGTAAAAGACAGTACAATGTAAAAGAATTTATCGATTTTAATGGAAGTTAAATCCGTCTTGTACTTTATCATGCCATTGCTGTAGCACTTTTCAATAACTCATAATTTCAAAAACTATTTTCTTGCATGATTGTGTTGTGTCTTATGATTCATATTAATTTCGTTTTATGTGTACTCAACTTTGGCACGGTTGTGTACATTAATTCCGTAGCCCCATCCTGGACCGGGTTTTGCTCCCGTTTTCTTTCGGATAGAGGCGGATTTCTTATACAGGTTCTCTAGGTTTTGTCCAGGGGCGCGATTATTGTAACAATAAATCGTGAATTTATTGTTACTTCAATTCTTATGATTTTTCAACACTATTCTCAGAATAATCTATAGTTCGATAATAATTTGTACATGTAAAATAATTTTTTGTGTTAAATTACAAACATATTGACATTCTATTAGTATTATAACTCTCAGCTAACTTTCTATCTTNTGAAATTTTCGAATCCGCCTCTGCCTTAGGGCCCTTGATCGGAATTGATGGGATGGTCCCTTGCTTGCTTCTGGAGAGTAAATTAGCTTATTGTCCTCCACGTGGTCATACGCAGTTTGTACTGCTTTTTTGACAATTTTTTTTATGCCTCTAACGTCACGAGCGGTCCTCTTTTCTTAAAGGACTCTACCACGAGGGAGATGCTATGCGAGGGCGGTCGATTCCTTAGACTGAGACGAATGATAGCGACGAGAGGAAGACGAAGAAAGTGACGATGAGAAGAAACGTTACCATAAATATTGTCAGAAGAGCTCTTCTTTTCTAATTCATTCCGTATAAAATGTGGAGTGCGATAGTTCAAGAGGATGAGTTTTGTACACTTCCTCACAACACGAATGTATTTGACTCGACATTCGGCAGGGACGGGTGTAATTTCTGAGGCGGACATCGCTGTCATATAGTCTAAGTCCAGCGACATACGAAATCATTCACGAACACTCCCAAACGTTACAAGATTCTAACCACCAAAAAATGAAGGCATTAATAATAGAGGTGTTCAGAATATCCACGATTCAAAAGTAAAGAGATAGAATACCAGAATGCATTTAATTATTGAAAATCGAATCGTCAGATATAAAACATTTTCTCCACGTGTTTATACAATAACTTGTAGGAACACTAGAGCATTGTACTTTAATTTATAGCTAGTTTTTTAGATCAGCGGACGCCAACTTAGGGTATGCGAGAAAATGTAGGTGGTGTTAAGAAAATTATGAGCCTGGATAGTAATTTTTTTTTTTGAAGTTAAGAAAATAGTTTGTTATATTAGAACGGTAAATTTCATCGTATCATATTTGATAAAAAGAAACAGAAAAAAAATTAAAAACTCTCTCGTGCAATTGATATCCGATCAGGTGTTGCACAAGAATCTCCTAAAAGTTTTTTACATCAATTGATATATGTTTGATCGAATAATTAATTTTGTCTCGTTAAATACAAGCATTTTATATGAACACTTGAAATTTCCGCGGTCTTTTCTTGCCAAAACTATACCTCTTTTTAAAAAAAGTGGTCCGCAGAATTTAAAACGATGAATTTATTGCACCAAGAGATCAAAGAGCTTCGCGACCGTTGTTTTAGCCATTCATCCTTTTTATAATTCCTATCCATCACCGATTGCCTCCATTCCTCTTCATGATGTAAAACATGAAGTTATCTATTCCTCTCATAGGTGCAGCACGAGTCTGTTGCAATGATTGTTTGCAGAGGTGAAGACAGAAGGGACGTCAGTGAAGTGTGGTTAAATGGACATAAAAGGAATATCGACAGAAGGGAAACGGCAGCGCAGCTAGAGAGAAATGTGCTTTCCTGGTACTACGACCAATACTCGTCCTCGTAGACGATACCAAACACAAACGAAAAGAAGAGCGAGAGAAGAATGGTGATGTGGAATACGTGGAAGATACCAACATGTAGAAGCACATGTGCTAAATGAGGTGAGTGTCCTAGAACACATTATGACAATGGAGCACGTTGCAGCAGAAATTTCAATATGGAGAATACATTCCTACCTGTGATGTACGACCGCCATTTTGATGGAAATTGAACAGTCCCGCAGTCATTCTTGACAGGTCGGTAATAAATTCAACAACAACAAAAAAATAGTACTATTACGTCGTTTGAAGAGATGTGCAAACCAACTTCGGCGTTTCTCTACGCATTCCGCATATAAATAGATGAAGAATTTACCTATTAAGTCCGCTTCACCGACTTTACGATCACTTTTGCAACTTGTTAATTATCGACCGTTACCATCAGTCTTCTGAATGAAAAACGACTAGAACATGGAAGGCGTGTGAACTGCAAGGTCTCAGGAAGGGTAAATAGTAATAGATAAGATCTGAAACAGTGAGTGAATGTAGGAATACAATCAAGTTTGCATGGGTAACGACTGTTTCGTGCTCAGCTTAAGTACAATGATCAATTAAATCCAGCAAGTTTCCTCAGACTCCGGGAAACAAAGCAATTTTCACAGTACACAACTTCCAAAAACGGAAGATGTTTCATCAGACTTATCCCGATTCTTTTGGAAGAAGCAACTAAGAGCAAATAACAAGGCGGGTACCGGTTCGGACTGTAGCGAGAGGTGATTTTTAACAGTATTGAAGAAAGAAAAACTTCCAATAAATTTGTAGGACGTACGGGGTTCGTTTTATCACCCCTTCTGCATTCAAATATTTTTAGGTATAGTAAACGAACTATACACCAATGAATTATTTTTTTAAAATATTACACGATTAAAATAATTAAATTGGACTAACTACAATAAATTCAGAGGAAAAAGAATTTCTTCCCACCAAAATAATGACTCCATTAACCGAGTGCATTTTGCAGTACAACCGACTGATGATACTGAATAAGAGGCATGAAGGAGAACGTCGAAATACAAGCGAAGGATCAGAGAAAGGGAACGTATATTAAATGCACAGTAAGTGTAAGGAAAGCATAAAAGGAAAGGAGGGTTTGCATAAAAGGAAACATTGACGATACCCGTTTTAGCTACGAAAAGGAGATTCAGGATATAAAGCATCGGTGGGATACACATTTTTTCAATATTTCATATATTTAATGTACCTTTCACGCATTCTCGTTGAAGGGAAGAATCATACGTATAACTTACCCCAAACAGTCTCAATTTTGAAATCATGTTAACAGAAGATTAAGTTCAATAAAAATGAACGGTACTAAGTGAATAGCAATAACTTATGTAGACATCGTTGGAAAAGAAGAGTTTGAAAGTTTGTACCTGATATCACATACAAGAAGTGCTCTGGATCTTGCTATAGGAACATGCGAGATGAACATTTAGCATTTCACTGGCTGAAGCGAAAGGCGGTAAAGTCACAAAAATATTAAATGGATGCCCCGAGAACGTACACTTTCTTCTGGATACCCTTCACTCCACACGAGTGGATCGGCAAGAGATAATAACTTGACCCAGTTATTGCTAGAATAATGCAGCGACAACAACCATAAAATGTTAATGCAGGCAGTAATATTCTGCTGAGTAACAAGTAGCATTTCAAATTCAGATGAAACTCAAATATGTTTTGCTTAAGAACTCACTCAAATGACCACTTCTCAATTCAACAAACCAGTATGTTTTTCAATCAAAGATAAAACACATATAAAAGATTTAATTTTATGGTCAAAATAACGAAATTATATGAGGTTATTCAATTTCAGATTTTCAATAGTTCAACGATTTTTCAATAGATGTAACTGTAATGAAGTGAATAAGAAAGTAGATTCTATGGGATGAAACTTTATTAAAATTATCCCTCCAGTATTTGATAAATACAATTTGCGTCATTAAGGTCTAATATGTTATGGTATTGCACAAATTCTTAAGCCACATAGTAGTACGGGTTATTTTCTGATTCAGAGCGTAATACGTTACCGAATGATGAGTTCGAAAAATGTCGATATCACTTTTTCCTATCACTCTTATCGCCCAATCATCCTCACTCTGATAATTATTACAAGTTGGCATCAGCGCAACATCCTGTCTAAAGTTTAAACTTTTTAAGCGGAACTCACAAGAACTCTGCCCCATTCCGGAATGTCTCTGATTACAAATTAAGAATATGAAACATCACATGATTCAAACATCGTGCTGTGATTTCCTGCCTTTAATGATAGTGATAAGGAAAACTCACTAGCACTAATTTATATAAATAAAAATTAAATGTTATTCGTTGGTAAGCGCATCACTTGGGAACGGCTAATTTTAAAAAAATGTTCGTAATAGTCTGAATAAGGTTTTTAGGGCAAGAAAAATTGGAAAAACTTCCCGGAAAATTCTGAAAAAAAACTCGTGTTCGGGAAAGTTCTTTTTTCAATGGAATTCTTGTATGAACTCAAGACAACTCACGATTCGAACGATGGATATACGTAATTCTTTTTGTTTGTTTGTTCGTTTGGGTTTTCCTCGGGGCTTTAGGGCTCGCCAACGACAAAGTTACTAGTTCGTTACGATCCTGGAAAAATTTTCCGGAAAAAAAATCTGGACAATTACAATGGAAAGTTGGAAAATTCGGACAAACTGCAAAAATCATTATTTTTATATGTACTCTAGATCATAACTGACAATAGGAACGATATATTGGTTGATTTTTTTTCAGTTTAAAATTTGGACAGGATACCGTCTGTCGGGTGAGCTAATCATAAATAAATATTTTTACAAAATAGTATTAAATGAACATAATATGATTCTTCATTGTACGGAAGGTACAACAAAAATACATAATGAAAATAATCAAAACTCTCCCCCCCCCCTCACAGGTATATGGGGCGATCAAAAACCATTAAAAAATCTATAGGATCATGCCAACGATGAAAAAGCAAACAAAAAGAAAGTAAAATATATTTGGTTTCATTTCAGTTTCTCCCGGATCTTGTATTCGTCGAATGAAACCCCAAGAGTAGCAACTCTTGTGGCGCGTCCAGGGTTGCGGCGCCGTCGCACCGCACTGCGCGGTGGCAGCCAACCGGGGAGAGAAATGGTTTCTCCCGTTCTGCAGCGCCTCAGCGGCAGCGGGCAGTTCAACGCTCCTCCGCGTCGCGCTGGTGAGCGTGATGCTACACTTCTCGCCTCGGGTGAGGTGCGCGGGATAGAAGTCTTGGGATTGAATAAGGAGAATTTTTAATGTGAGTAGCAACAGACACTAATGAAAATAAAGGACTAGCGCTCAAAGCTAGTAAAATCACTGACAAGTATAATTGTTTTCTTTATTTTTATTCTAATTGTTTTACAACTAATATTATTAATTATAATGATGAAAAAGCATGATTTAATTTCTATTTTTTAATAGTGTAATATAAACAATATTTAGGAACTCGCTTGATTCGTTTGAAATGCACAACAACATGGCGCCCGATCGCACCCGCTTCGTGATTTAAGCATCACGCCTTGAAAAAAAGTGAAATATCTTTTTGTAATGTCCCGTGACATACAGACGTAAAAAATACCACGGAAAATTTACTACAAATCAAAAAACTTCCACGAATTATATATACTTCTGAGAACTTGCAAAATAAATATTGCCTGATTTCGTTAAATTTTTGTGTTAATATTTACATAGTTACACAATACATAAATTACAACTTTATTTATTATACAATCTTGTCTATTAATTATTTTTGGCGATTCATAATGTAGGTGGATTAATTTGAATTTCTCTCTCTTGATACATACAAATTGTATTGGATATATTTTGTATTTTATAACAATATAAAATGAAGCAGTTTCGTAAAATTAGTCAATCTGAATAAGGTGCAACATTCTGGTTCTTAAACCTCCCATAAAGCACAAACTTCTTTTTTTAACTACAGCAAAAATAGACTTAATGATTTTTGCAATAGAGGCTGGTCATTAGAAAAAAAAGGTCATTGATATTAAGAACGAAAAAAATTACCATCAAATGTCGCATAGAAAGCCGTAACTGTAAATAATTCAGTTCCCTGAATTAAATTCCTTAATTATTAGGGCAAACATTATTTAAGCTACCCTGCCTCTCTTCGGATCGATTTTTCAGTTCACGTTTACGAGATTCTATCACCAAGAACTGAGTAATGTCTTTTAAATCTCCCACAGGAAACCTCATAATGAAGATGAGGTCAGATTCGAGGTAAAGAGTAATGACCTCATCCAGAGCCGCTCTTCCACAGTATCTGTCGACATTGTCTCAAACGAATTAGTCATCGAAATTGACCACTCAAAATTACCACGAAACAAATATCGGTAAAATACATTTTCGAGAACGTAACTAAATCATACAAAATGAATGCATTCTAAATAAATCTAACAAAATTATTTAAGCTTCGCTAAGAAAATATTGAAAAAAGATCGAAAAAAAAAAAAACCAATTTTACTCAGGCGAATTTCTAAAATACAACTCAACCAACAATGTCAACTATATATTAACTACACCTCTCAATTGAATAGAGTAAAAGTAATTTCACTTATCAGCGTCCCAATGGAGAAGAATCATCAGTGACACTTAATCCAATACAAGAGTTCAGGTGTTCATCAGTTTTGTTCTACATTTAGTTTGACTTAAATTAATACTTTCAGTTAAATATTGATGTAAGTGGAAGAAAACAAGGTGTCCCTAAGCGTAATGTCTGGTAGAATGGGTGATTTCCCCTACGAAAAACGAGATACCAACATGTCTTTGGTTCAATGGAACTAGGCGCTCGAATTCAATTTTCATTGAATTTATCTCGGCGATCGGTGATAAGTGGTGGTAAATAACGAGTAAAAGGAAAGAAATTTTTTATATCAGATATACTCATTAATACAGAAATAAAAAAGGTAATAAAAAAACATGTTACTTCCTAATTACGATTAAACCAAGATCACGAACGACGCTACCGACCCGTGCTTTAGAGAATCTCTTTATAACCCATTCTAACGTAGGTCATGGTCTATCACCAAAACCACACTTTCCCGTTCTCCCCATTTCTTACCCAGTGAATTAACATGAATAAACATTAAGGTAATTTACATAACTATATCAATGAAGAAATCGACCCTCAAGGACGATTTAGTCATTATGAGAGCTGCATTTCAACAACGATACCAGCGACGAATCAAGGATTTCTGTTTGGAATGAGATGTCACGAGAAAATGAAAGAACATGTTTTAATTTGTACGTACAAACCAAGCCTTAAAAATGTAAAGAAACCTTCGTTTTCCGCGGCTACTAGGATACACGTTTCCAAAAACCAATTGTAGAAAAATTACGCGTACGGCAGCGAATCTGTTCAAAATATGAACTGTGTATTGGAAAGTACAAACCAACCTCGAATGTTTTCAAGTATGTTGTATTGTTATGTATTTACATTATTACGAAAATCACCTTTTCATCTCCATGACCCTCAAACTCCAGTTCGGTGTGTGCTACTGTAATGAGACTAGTAATAAAGAGACTCTTTGCAAAGAGATTCAACGAGCTGATACGGGAAGTTGTCATGCCGCTACCACTCTGTATCGCGTCTCTTGGGCGACCACCGCCATCGCCACCTCGTCGCGTGACGAACGCGAGCCGCTTCTAGCGATATCCATAGATCTGCTCCGTCATCCAGGGCAACAGTGGGCGGCGAAGATCCAAGCGAAACGAGAAGCAAACGGAGAGTAACGCGTGGTCGCTAAATGGATGTTCTTGCATCCATCGCCACTGCTGACGTCACTAATGTAAGCGATCTCCGCTTTCATGTACGGCTCTCGTATGGAACTGACTTCATGTCTCCCGGGATTAAAAGGTCAGGATCAATGTTTTTGACTGAAACTTTGTGATCTAAAAACTTCCCCCAAAAATATTGCGTAGAGTACATCTAAAGGACGTATGACCAATTTAATAATAATATATTTTTGTAAGGACATTTTCGGAAATTTGAAGATCCACGTGCTTTAATGAACACGCATAAAAACTATAATTTCGTAAGTGAAAGGTTAGCAAAAATGGCGGGGACAACAAGGAACTATAATATTTCTCCGGCCGAGGTACTTTTCTAGACTTTATTTTTTCTAATCTTGATTTACAAGATCATGTAGTTAAACATTGTGATATAATGTAGAATATTAAACAATTCAAATTTCTAAAATTTATCAATAAAAGTTATTTTTACAATATTACATTTTTTTTCTTCATGGACTTAGTATTTGAGCGGTAGGTCCACGCCACGCAATTCATCAATCCAGAGCTCAATCCCCACCCTCGTAAACCAATTTGCATAACGCAGTTACGAACCCATTAACTTCCCATGATACCTCCACCGCTAACGCAATGCAATCGACAAAATTCACCCCCACGTCGTTCCAGACGTGTAATCAGAGCGCAAAGCGAAGAGCGGTCACTCAAAAAGCCGCAATCCTTCGGGATGTTGCAAACGGTGACTCCCGTTCTCCACATCATCTCCGGCAAAGTGCTACGTGAAGCAACGGATGCATCCATCTCTAATTAGCCACAGGGCGAAGCACCGCTGCCAAGTAGCTTTACACGCGTTACCACTCTGCTCGGGACACGGATGCGTATGAGACCCATAACGAAACAAGATTCACTGCAGGATACACGTCGATCGCGAAGTCGTGCACTGCGTAGAGAAGGGATGGGGGACCTACGGCCTCGCGGCAGTAAGAATAATTAATCACTAATATCTTAAATCACTATAAACAAACATGTACTTATTGTGATTTCAACTTGAAAAACATACATCACCGGACATTTGAATGAAATAATTGCAATTATAATTGACGTGTTTAATACATTGCGGTTTATGAAGAAAACGCGTTTTTTTTTCAAAAACACGAAAGTGACGGAAGTTTACTTCGATTTGTAGTAAATTTTCCGTGTTACTTTTAAATCACTTTTATCTATAGATCACCGGGCATTTGAGAAAGCAATTGTACTTTTTCTGAGGTGAGATGCATAAATCAAATAGTTTCACTCTTGTACATGCTCTTAAGCATTTCAAACGAGGCAAATGAGTTCCTGTTTATTGTTTGTACTATATTATTAAATGATAGATACAAATTAAATGATGTTTTTCTTCTTCTTTATTATACCTTATATTGTTTTAAAACAATAGTAATACTAATAAAGAAAACAATTATACTTCTCCGAGATTTGACTATGAGTGCTGGTCCCACCTTAAGGTCGAATGCAACATAATGAACTACAAAAATAAACTAATATCTTATGTAATAAATAACAATTTGTCTCATTCCATGATTCAACGAGGTTCAAGCCATCAGGTCTGATCTTCCACCTAACAATGAAGATAGTTCATTTTATGGTATATTAGGAAGGAGAGATGTTGGGTTACCGAAGAATGTAAGGTATGGTCTGAAGAACGTGAAGGTAAATCTCAGCTGAAACTTCACCCAGATCGACCTCACGTTCAGCTAAGCGTAGGGAGTACAGACGCTAAAACAATGCTCTTGGCTACCACTTTTTTAGCATTTACCGAAAATAATCCATTAGTCTTAAATTACTCGCATTTTGCAGCAAATTTGATTTTTTTAAATAAGGTATTATTGGATGCATGTTAGTTCTCATGCGACCTGAGAATGAGAACGGTTTCCAACCCCTACATTGAGGGATCACAGAGTATTACCAGGACGAGGGTACATGGACGTTGCGCGGCAAAACGAAGCAGAGAGAATTACGGTGAGAGCGATAATGGTAATGAGAGGGAGTTAAAAGACGAATTTCAGATAGTCGAAAATAGCGACTATATTTTTAAAAGTTTTTTTCGCAAAAACATACAAAAATTGTTAAGATACAATATTTTTCAATAAACCAGTTTTTTTAATTCAAGAACTCTCGAGCGCAGACGCAAGTGTTAGTTTAAAAATCACTTAATAAATGCAAAATTTGATAAACGTATTAAATGTGTTTAAGTCTTAGAAAATTCTTACACACAGATATAAAGCCTAAAAGACTAGAACAATCTTCTGGATACATAAAACAATAATGTACACCACGAGAAGATAAGCGGAAAAATTCAGAAGTCAAAGACACAGATGGTTCCACTACATAGAACAGTTAAAAATGAACTTGTGACAACAAACATTTAACACAAGCGACAGCGAAAGATTATGCGAATGGATGTAACTTCCAATAAAACCTAACAACAGCACGACAAAAAGCTGCAGCCACTGAACAGAATATTGGTAATATCCGGATTATTCAAATCGGATCCCGATGCAGCTTGGTCGAGCACAAAACCCAGCTGAAATGGGATAAAGAAAGGTAGGTACAAAACACAAACAGATTCGGAAAGAAGGGTGCCGATGAGGTAGGTAGAGACTAATCGTGTGGAGCATTGGACATGAATATGCAACACGCGTCCATCACATCGGCGACCAATTTGGAGCTCTGACGCGTCGCAGATGCTCATGGCCACCTGAGCGACCACGGCACACCGCGTTGGTCGTGGACCCTATTCACATCGCTTGTCTACGAGATGCGGACGAACTGTAAACAGAAATGATGAGCTTCAACGGGAAAGGCCGGTTTTCCACCCTCGGCACAGAAGCGAGGCTCGATATACAGCAAACAATGGCGAGAATATTACAAAATTTAATTGTATCCTATAATTATCTTACAAAAGATAAATCAAGGGACCTCAAACTAATTAAGTCTGTATTACTTACAAGAAATCCACACGAAATATTTGAATGTCCTGTGGGTAAAATAATTTTTTAGATCGAAACCATAAAATATTTTAAATCTTGCTTCATTCTGCCTCAGAGTGTGCTCAAATTCCCAGGATATCAATTAAAAGATAATTACAGTTATTTAAAAAAAGGAAACTTCCAATGCTAAAAAGCGATATTTCTCGTAAACAATGGAAATATATTTATGTAGGGTTCATCAGCTGAAGCAAAATAAATTACTTTTTTGACCTGTTCATGAGTAGAACTGTGGAAATAACATTATTCGTATTATGGAATATTTGGCACCGAAGCCATTTCGACAGTACCAATTTCGTTACATAAGTAAAATGCAGTAAAGAGCGAATATGAAAATTACGATTAACACCAACGGAAGTTGTACTAAAGCGACTACAAAAATCATTGGAAAGTCTGTGAGCTTATTTAGTAAAAAGAACTAAAAAACTGTATACAATCAACTGAGATTTAATTATGATTCAACGGTAGCAATGTTTGAGTAAAAATACAATAATTTTTTATACATACATTTTTAGAAAGTTTTTGACAAGTTCAGAATCTGTCACAGAATACAATACAAAAATATCCCCTAATCTTCACGCAGCTTCCATAAAACCCACCTTAGAAGGACCTCCAGGCAAAATTCCGCTGAAAATAGAATGATCTAAAAATATGCAAGGCATATATGTGCAATCATCTCACACGTAGATGGCTACGAAAACAGGCAAGATGTTTGCCCGGCGTATCTCTGGTTAAAAAAAAAAAAGATCGCTTAAGAAGGAACTGCGTAAGGGGAGCGTGCTTCTCACTAACAGACTATAGCGTAAGAGAAGCAGTAAATAAGTAATCGTAAAAGCAGTTACTTGCGTCTTCGCTTTGCGCCTACTGACGTAAGACGGGCGAGGAGTTAATAGCTTCATGCAAGTGACAACCTCGACGGGAGCCTCTGCAGAGCCACCCCTGTTACTCTGTTTACGAAGAGTTGTTAAGAGACGTGTGCAGAATAGATTAGCGTAGTCATCAAGAGGTCGCGACTTCTGAAAGACAAATTACTTGAAAGAACACCGAAAGTCAACAGCTGTTCTACTCATCACGGACAAGTGATTTTTTAAAGAGAGGATGAGTTCATCAAAATAATTGTAATATTTATTGTACAATACAAAAAAATTCCCACCAACTTTTCAAAATGATGTAACATTTATTACGGAACGTGGCAGATTTTGGTATAATTACGAGTATTAATTCACTGGCAAAATATATATTTTATTTGTAACACACACGAAACTAAATTAATATCACACACATTCAATGCACAAATCGGGAGCTACAGCATAAAATATAAGATTGTGAAACGGAGTAGTTTCTTTTTTTTCGAAAATTTGCTCCCAAAATGTTTTATGGTGATATCTTGTGTCAGAGGATTGGATTCTCGTCAGGGAAAAACAAGCCAGGGGTCTACGCTTCACTAAGATAGCATAGCAATACCAACGTAACTAACTCAAAGCAAGCAGTTATGAGATAAAAATTAGGCACACTCTTGGACTAAAACAACGCCAGAATACACGCTAAATCACCTGAAAGAAAGAAGACAACGCAAAATAAAAATTAGCGTGCACAATTGTTACGCCAAGAGCACCAATAAATCTTGTAAAATTTCAATCGTTATGCTGAAAAATAAAGAAACGCAGATGTCACTCGGAATAAAATTTCGATATTACTTAGCAAAACGTAGGAATTACTTGTGTTTTTGTAACAATAAATATTCAATTTAAGTCTGAAATTAAAATGCTTTTAAAGTCACAATCAGCTCTCCGAGGTCTGAAAACATTAAATCAATTTTTAAGAATTTATCACTTTAAAAAAGCAACATAATTACTCGAAATGACATGTAAAAGTGTCAGGTTGTGTTACACTGATCACAACCTCGAGCATTTGAGGCTCACACATTTACGATTGTGTAGCAGTAACCGCGTCACTTGGGTTGGTTGTTGCAGCGTTGGGAACGCAATAAAACGCACCCGTGACGTACGGCGCCATTACTCTCGAAGGAATCTCCGCTTTCGAGAGAGGTCCGAGTGACATCCTTGTAGATGGGTACATTATTTGCTGGCAGAGAGAACTCTTGGTCTCTGGCTGGTACTTCGGCGTTAATGGTAGCACGAGTTCGGAATGGGTAACAGAGGGTACTTGGTGTAACAGTTCCAATCCTGAAGACTTCATACTTTTTGGTTGCTATGGAAAACTATTCCGATTATCCTTGCGTCGTCTACCAGTGGTGTAAAAACAAACGTCTCCAGTGTAATTATTTAGGGAACTGATGATTATCAACACAAATTGGAATATTTGTGTAACAAGAAAATAAATTCAATGTATAATTTCAAATCTGCAGACAGATTTTAGTTACACTCGTTTAATTTTTTAATTATCAGTAAATGTTTATACACGCTTCCAACGAAATCTTTGTTTTTGACTCAAATTTGAACGACAGTTGGAACACTTAAAATAATTAAATGTTGATAAGCATATGTGCGCCCCTCAAGCATATGCGTACAGAGAAACACTGAAGAACGAGTTTTTATTCCTTGGAAGGCCAGATGGTTTTTCATCTCCGTACTTCGACCTCAGCCACACAGGGCTTCAAGGGTCAGTGATGAAGGACGAACCGTCTGGATGTGGGGTAGAGGGGTGAGGGGTGGGGATAAAAGCGGTAGGGGTGGGGGAAGAGCCAAGAAACCGTCGTCCGCGTACGTACGACCTCGTAATAATCTACGAAAGGTGCAAGGTAACGGCACGTACATGGCACAGGAATGTCGACAAGGATGAGATTCATTCTTCCCAATCAGACAAACAATAAAAACGAAATATAAGGTTTATTCTCCGAAACTAAAATTGTATTATCCAAAATAAGTCTCCATGCGTACAGTCTTACCACTATACAAAAATAAAATATCTTATCTGTAAAAATAAAAAAAATGAATACATTGTACACACCGATTGCTCTTATTGAGAGCACAATGTACTATTCTGGGAATGTTCAGATTCTCAACCTCCAGGGTACAAAACAGCGCTGTTCTTCAAACATATGGAAATTACATTGACATATTCTTTTGAGATTCCAAAACAATATTACAACGAATAATGAGTATCGAATTCTTGACTATAAGATAAACATAAAAGAACTATACATAACACCAAAAACGAGCATAAATAAACTATTACAATTAAAAGAATTATACTTATGAACAATACTCATAGCACAGCCCAATGAGGCTTTAATTATACCTTCCTGACTAAAAGCGACCATAAGAAAAGAATCTAGAGCCTCAGAAGAAAGAAAAAAACAAAAAAAAACAGGCTAATAGAAATATATTTCTATGAGCGTAGAAGAGACATACCAGATTCTTGCCTTTCTATGGTCGTGCTTTCTCTCGTTTTGAAGATACATTTTGTATAGAATCACAGTGCATGAGATTTGGTGACAGTAAGACTTTTAGTTACATAAAATCAGACTTTAAACATTCAAAAGAAGCATATGCAAAATGCATGTTGACACATCGCTCCAGTCCTGGTGCCGAAACGCTATCCTCCTTTTAAAGAAGATTTTTACCTTCCAATTGAATATTACTAAAATTCATTCCAGTACACCCCATCTAGTAAAATGAGATTCAAGGGAAACAATTCCATTTTACCCCTCATCATTTGAGAACCACCCCGTACAGAAGAACCCTGTTAATCCCCGAAGGCTGAGAATCATAAGAAAATTCACAGACGAAAATACATGCAAACGTTTGTCAGTCTGAGTTAAATAACAATCTAATGTCTCAGAGAAGAATGTCAGTTAAGAACCAGGACCAGGAAGGGAACACTGTTGAATTTCATTATTGGACTTCGTACAAAGATTTGCACCTATTTTGCGGCGTAATAGGCGTCAATATGTACTCGAAAAATGAACTGTGAATGTGGCTATACCCAACGAAACTAACACGCACCAAACTCCTGGTTGTCTGCTTTAACTCAATAACGGCATGTTAAAGGTACAAAAATATTTATTTCCCCCAATCAAATATGATTTGTCTACATGCGTTATGTAGTTATAGATTAATAACCCCTATAAAATACTACGAAAAATTCTCCGTCTGCAGCAAAATAATAAGTAATATATCAATAAAAATTATTACAGAGATAAATTTACCTTAAAATAATGTTCATTCCTGTCATTCATGATTCACAAAGCAGGTATAACATGCGAGCCCATGTTTTGAAAGGTGAGAAGCCTATCGAGATGCAATCAATAGCATTGAATCTTTCAGTAACATTGCTTTATTCGTCCAAGAGAAGTCGGTATCGAAATTCGTTTCAGGTAAACCACCGTGTTCACGAAATACTGTTACAATTACGGGGTACAACGAGAATGTTCCGCATTTACCACAAAAGAGACAGCAGTGTCTGTGAGTTACAAAGGTAATGTGTGTGGCAGCGCTCCGATAATCAGACAATTGGATACGTTTTCGTGTTGATTAATTTTCACAAGGAAAGACAAATATTCTAATTAACCATCATAAAGGTATCTTGAAATGCGGAATTTCAATGGAATGACATACCAGTGTTTTCGCAGTGCCGAATTCATTAGCAAATAATTGGCAAACAACGAATGCGAGGGGACGTGCTCGTAATACAATAATGTATTAAAACGGAATGTATTAACAATTATTTTAATTTAACAATAACTTGGCGCTTCATTTGAAGCGTTTTCGTTTAGAAAAGTTAAGTCGAAAAGAAGTTTCAGATAAAACAATAATTGGAAAAGTCACGTAGCAAAAGAATGTGTTCCAATACATTAAATAAAATATTTGACAAAGGATTAACACTTAAAATTATTTTGAGACATAATGGTCAACAAAGATAATTACTTTGTGTTAGATTGGTACAACAATTCGATACTTCCATTTGTGTGTGGCTAATCTTTGATCATTACATGACTCTTACAACGCAACCTAATGATTAAAATAACTGGTGAAATATGCATGAACTTTTAATGTCGCGAAAATGATTGAATCTGGAAAGTATTGTACTTTATAACAGAATTCTAGAATCTAATGGCAGATAAGGAACCATTTTAACATCAAAAAATGCTAACTACACGGACGTGACGTAAAAGAACGCAGAGACGTGATGTTTGATTAGAATTCAATTTGTGGTATCTGATTTTGGTTTGTTGCATTCACTGTGGAAAACGGAAGAAATGCTTCCAAGCAAATTTTTGAGGGAGATTCAGAATACTACAAATTCGTGGAACGAGCTCCTATATTTCATTAGTATTTTCATTTGAATCCAATATTTAAGTTTGCACGTTAAAATTTTCCTCCAATAGTTGAAAAGATGCATCCGACACCTCTTGATTAATAATTTGGTTTAATATTTATTTAATGGAACGAAATAATTCATTAAATCCAATCAAATCCTTGTAACATTAAATGCCTTGTGTGGAACGATTCAATTATTCACTCGTCATTCGCTGTTAATTTGATCAAAGCGTTCGTTCTAAAATCTTCATTGCACTTAGAAGAATAAAACAAGCGCGTTGCCGTACTGGAATTGGTTGCCATAGTGAATTCTTGTAAATGAATGACGCGAACGTGTTCTCTCTGGTTGTATAACAAGTCTTGTTACTTTAAAGTTTCCTTCTCGTATGAAATTCGACCCTTCGGCTCTCATGCCCGACATTTTCAAGGGAAGTTTATTTCTTTTCAATTTCAGAAAATCTCTTAGGAACACATTTTACCAGAAGTTGTTCTAAGATTCTATACCATGTTTTTAGAATTCTCGAACATGTAATATATATTTTTCCCCACGCACTACGATCTACAATCATACGTGCCATTAAAAATTCGTTTATAAAATCGAAGTTCAAAGAAGAAACTCAAAATCATCATCTGTATTCGCTCAAAGGCAATTAGTTCGCTCCTCTCGGAAAGAGCTAGCCTCCACAAAAATTCAACAAGCGTCAGTATCACCAGAAAGGAGCAATGTGTCAGCAAAGATTTTGCAACCGCGCTGGAAACCACAAATAAACGCACTACATCCTCTTGTCAGTCCCAAAGAACAAGTAGCCACTTATACGTACAAAAGACCACAAAAAATGAAATAACTTTTATACAAAAAACTCTGCTAAAAAGTTGAGAAACAAGTTTTACAATAAATAATAAATAA
This sequence comes from Laupala kohalensis, assembly GCA_002313205.1. NCBI lineage: Eukaryota > Metazoa > Arthropoda > Insecta > Orthoptera > Trigonidiidae > Laupala > Laupala kohalensis. The sequence continues at coordinate 97,869 of NNCF01127933.1, read as the reverse complement.
ATTAGTGGAAATACATTTTCCACACACCTTCGCAGATCCTGGTCCAGAGGAACTTGGCTTTGTCATGGTAACGGAGAGGGGGTAGGATTAACCTAGTCTTTTTTCTTTTTTTTGGAATATTTTATACGAAGTTTCACTCTCACTGGTACTCGCATCTTCATACACACACACACAAAACTAAGGCTTGCGATGGAGAGTACAGAGATCCAGTCTCTAGAGGAGAAAGGCACAATGGTAGTAGAGGCGGATAGAGAGGGGTTCGAGACCAATAAACGCGAACTACATCACTGGGCGGAGCAACATTTTTACAACCCTTTGATCCACCTCCGCCATGTTCTTTTCTTGTGCTCCGACAGCGTTCAGGCTTCAGTCCGAATCGGCAATGCCTGCGGGGGTGGTTGGACGGGGTGCGTAGATCAGAGGAAGGGGNGCCTGTCTCTTATACACATCTAGATGTGTATAAGAGACAGGGGGTGGGCGGGTGAACCCGAAGACACCCGCCGCCAGCGGGGAGCGGCGCGAGGGCATCCCGGCATGCAGGGCGCGGGAAGCTTACCCCAGCAACGCTGTCTCCTCAGCTGATGCAGACGCCGGCATTTTGCGCTCCCTAAAAAAAGACAACAAACAGCTCCATAGCAACACAACTTGACTTGCATTTACCGGCTATCTTAAACTACTAGGGAGGGTGGGGGTGGCGTATTGTTACAGAAATGGAAGTGGGAGGAGAAACAAACGCCAGGGGAAGCTCACGCAACAATGAACTAATGAAATACAAATGCAACAAGAAGCGTAGGGTGTCCCACGTTCAGCAAAAAATAAAATTGAAAAAAAAAAAGCAATGGAGTATCTCCCGCACGTCACGTAAGGGAAGCTCCACCACACACGCGTACATTCCAAATTCTACTACATGGTCACATGATGCAACCGGCTGCTACGAAGGTTTCAGAGGGTAGTTCAAACGGCGTCGTAGGATGAGAGTGCACTTCCGTAAGGGTAATTGAAGAAATATTGAGTTTTTCCACGAATACTCCACCCNTAAGAGACAGGTACTGAAGTATCTTACTATAGCTCGAATGCACTAGTCATTACCTCACTGCGTATAAGCGATTTATTAGGATAAAGTATAATTTTAAAAAAACATTAAGTATAAACCGTCTTCCTAACACGACAAAAACACAAAAACAAATAGCTGCTAAAATTTGTTGCGCCTCATATTTTTCAATTCATAGTATTAAATAACATGACAATAAGAGGGTGTAAAAAATTAAATTTAGAAATTTGTGTATGTATGTATTTAAGTTTCGAGATAAGAATTAGTATCTGTACAAAACTTTCGTAAAAAGCCCGTTTTCCTAGAATAGAACAGAGGGTCCTTTCCTTCCGGGTGCAATACGTCACACTGAATGCGTAGAATGTCCGCATTCCATAGCTGGGCGCAACATTCCCACCACCCCTCGGAGGCTCAAGCCCACCCTCTCACGCACATTGAGCACACACACCCTCTACAGCGCTAGTGGCCGTTTCAAAGCCCTCGAGTGTAATGAAGCGTGCAGCACGAAACTTACGCATCAATAAAGGCCATCATGCAACTTGCAGCAGTGCATTTCTAAGAATTTTCCAGAGAGTACTTTACCTGTTTTCTGATGCTTTCTTTCCGTCAGAGATACAATTTTTAAGAAATACACTGAAAGAAAGTTTTCGCTTAGACTAGGATGGCGCCCCGGACAAAAGAACTTCCCTGGACGATTCGACATTCGTCGTGTGGTGGGAGGGGTAGCTCCTTCGATGTTACAGCCTTCGCCAACACAACAGCCACCACCACCACCAGCTAGGGATGACCCTAGCCCTTGCCTCTGAAGAAATAATGCTGATCATTTACAATGTCAGGATAACAAACAATCTTTGGAGAGACATTTCACTTTGACTGTTTTAATGGAAGCACAGAAAAATGTATAGCTGATTCCCAAAGACAAGAATAATTACCTGGTAGACCTTTCAGTTCATACAATAAATCGAGCTTTTGTTAACAAATATAAACATTGATAAAACTATAGTGCTAATACTATACGATTCATAAGGAGAGTTCATTATATTTCACTTCCAAATCACCTATTCGTAAAAAGAATTCATCAAAAACTTATCAGAGCAAATAGAATGTTTTATACATATGAAAAGGTATAAATGAAAAAATCCATGACACGAGATCTGTACAAAAAATCATTTTTAATATATGAAAAATCAATCTTACCTCATAATCTAGAGTATTTCAATTCAATACACCATTATAGAGCGAATTCAAAACCAAGAGACACAAGGAAAGAAGAGCGAAATCGAACCATAAAATGAAGTCCATATCTCATGCAAAACCTCGCATAAAGTAAGATACGATGACATAAACTTCCATACGTCGCACCAAACGAGCCATAAAAATAAATTGTTCCTTTAAATGTCGTTTGTCTTTTCTGTCCTTCCCTCGTCTCATCTCGTAACACGTGCCAGCTCGTAATACACTTGCTAAACAGTACTAACGGCTACCTCGTGGAGCGTCCCAGTTTCAATGTATGGTCAACAACGCCTCACCCTAACGCGACCACCGTATTTAAAAAAATCTTCTAGAGTTCGTGACTTTCCGAAGTCGTTTAGAGACTGTAGAAGGTGGGGGATGAAGTGGAAGTGGCACCCAAGAGTGCTTTAACATGTAAATGTCCCTATGTCGTCTAATGCACAAGTTTCCGCGAACAAAAAGAAGAAAAAACAGAAGGACGGCGACGCGAAGTAAACGCGAGTGTCTGACGAAGCGTTTTCCATCGCGAACAAAGCCTTCATAATCATAAAGCAAAGTGAAATGTGAGCGTTTTGGAAGGAGAGGAGCTGACTGTGTGAATAGACATTTTAATAGGTGTGCAAGCGCCTAGTTAACAAATTCGCCCAATAATTTAGTGGTGTAGTAAAATCGTAATACGTCGATATATAGGGCGGACATCACTTGACGTCACATACAAGGTAAATTTCATTTCTCATACAAGGTGGCATTCGCCATCCTTCTCATCAATGAAGCCAGCACAGATGGTGGACGCTACGCGGACGAAAAGGCCTTATGAATTATATTAATACATAACAAAAATTTAGATAGTATGACTATATCATTTTTATACAATAAGGTGAATTTATCCATTCACAGGAACAACAACAAAGATTCTAACAAATTATTTTAATGGGAAACATCACACAGACGATTGCAAAAATTAGTTCTACGAATGCACGATCTGTATGTTCGTTATAAAATTATAAGCAATTTATTCACTATAATTAATTTTAATTTCTTCAAACCTCCCATTTTTCTTGCCAAAAAACACTCGAATCAAAATTATTCACGTATGGAGAACAACGTTGAAGGCATGTAAAATCTCAAATTAATATTTCTGAAGTGTACAACCAGTTAAGTTCGATGCGAAAATTAAAACAATGGTACACACTTCTAGTTGAACAATCATGAAGAAAACGTGAAATTCAATTTCGTTATCGAAGGACCGAGTCGAATTGTGAATGTGCGCAGTAAAGCTTGCAGTGTAATCTATAGCGGATAAGTGCATTTCTCAGTGCAGTGATTATATGGAGAGATAGGGTTTTGAATGACTGCCGCCACGCGTTTACTCGGGTAAAACAGCATAAACATCCATGAATGTACAACGTTTAGTGACTCAAAATACGAATACAAGCAATGTTTGAAGTTATCTTGATAACAGTTCATGTATTATGTTTTTAGAAGGAGAAAAAAAGTGTACTCGTAAAACAATGAGAAATATTCAGATCAAAGTGTTAGACAAGTTAACGGAGATGAAACTTCTGAAAACGTGTACGGGCTTCTTCATATTAAAATGAAATTTTTAAGAACGTAACTGGTAGAAATAAAGTCAAATGATACTTCAATATACTCATAAACTTTCATTTATTTGAACATGAGCATGTTCATAGAGTGGAACACAAAGTTCAGAATAATAAGGAACAAATAGCAAAAAAATAGACGAAGACAGAAAAATTTCAGATACTGACGTCCGCGAGTGCTTGCTTTGAAATGTTGCGCAGATTATGATAACACAACAACGCGAATGACCACAAAGTTAAGGAAACTTAAGAGAAAGGCAACAGTCTTGCGAACTCAGCGAGAAATCGAGAGTAAGTTGTCTTGCTCCACTCGTGAAGGTGCACTCTGGGCGAAAGGGAATAATTTATTTACTTACTACGGAACCTCAGCAGCTGGAACACTTTTACAGCCTAGGGAATACTTGACAGACAGAATTATTCGCAGTTGCAAGTATAGCAAGCATTGGGAATGCTAGAAATTTTTGTCAATAATTTGTTTTCTTTTCCAAGCATCGTTATTCAAAGAACCACATCTACATAAGAACACTATCATATTTCATTATAAAATTTTCAACGACCATGCAAGTATTTTTTTTATTTACATACACAAAGTTCCATTAGTTAGTAGTCGAAACGCTGTGCATATAAATAATAATGTTACAAGTTCGTTTACAACATTATAATATAGTTATTGCTAGACTGATAGAAATGAAGAGAAAAAGGAAAAATGCTACATATCCCAGACGTAAACCCCGAGTTTTCAATCTATATTCTCGCAACTGGAAAATTATTTTAATACTTGGTAAATGACATAACAGTAGAAAATTCTTAAGTCAAGCAACTATCTAATCCAGACGGAATGATATTAACATAAGGTTAAATTCATACGATTCGTGACTCCTTAGCTTAACGATACTTCGGAGGATAATTAGGTTTGAAAGGAAAAAAAACAAACAAAAACAAATAGAAACTTTTCACGAAAACTCGATTGTGAGGAAATGACTCGGAAAATGGAACATAAGCATTTTATGATCTGAAGTAGCGCTTAGGCTCCAACTTTAGAATAAACTAGTGCGAAGGTATCTCATAAAGAAAGTAATAAATACTGGCGTGCGTTATGCCGTTTCAAGATCATAATAGATTAATATAAAGAGACAAGATTCATAAATATGATGATTACTAAGAGTATGATGTTTGAAATCAATATTATGTATTATCAACATTACAAAAATACATAATGTATTGAAACTGTCTCGAAATTTATTTTTTCCTCGTGGTCACAATCCATTTCATATATTATGAATCAAGTGGACTAATTTAAGAAATGCTCAATTTTTGAATACCTACTGCATAACAATCGCTTTTAAAGTTCCTACCTCAAAAAATCTCAAAACTCAAATTTTCGTCCACATAAAATGATTGTGATCGTGTTTAATTATAATTAATTACGGTCCTAAATTATTACTACATTAATGAGAGACTATTTCTCTGCAGGAACAAAATATGTTAGGCAACTTAACGAGCAGACATAAGTTAGACTGCTTTGAATTTCAAATTTGGTATTCTTTGTGATGACAGAAATTATGCAACGACTTCGCAGTCAAGTGCCCGAACTAGAGAGAACAAACATGTTCAAATTGTAAGGGTTGGAATAATAATATTTTCGCAGTTTACCCTGAAAATATCCGAAAATTAAAAATTTAATTCTCTACCACAAGTATTGGGACACTTCTCAGAATATCTGATTTTCTTTACATCTGAGTATGAAAGCATACGAGTATAATGGAAATATAATGATCAAGTAAGGGATTTAGTTAAGTCAATATTTATGTGCAAATAGGATACTTCGTTTTTCAACTTCGGCGTAATACCGATATTCAATGTCCTATTGCGAGATATGGTCAAACATTATGCAGTATTCAATATAACTATTGAACTAAACCAAAAAACGTTACTTCTGGATCGGATTTTAATTATTCACCAAACAGTCTACTATGATAATATTATTACTATCGCAAACAGAAGGACATGAACATTTTCAAACTTGATTGAAATTTGAGAAGATTAAAATATTACAATGCAATAAAATAAAGACTGAAAATAACGGTTTTTTTCCATTTAAGTTTGGTATTCCCCCGAAGGGAACATTTCCATAATAACTTACACTACGTGCCGCACCCGACACAAATGATGGAGAGGAAAAACAACCGGTACCAATCTTCTAAAGCGATTCGATGCTTACACAGGGCATATAATTTCACTAATACAACATAAATATTTAAAAGTAATCTAAGACTGAAGCAATTTCAACAAGAATTCCCCTTACAGTTCATTACCAAGTTTTTTCGCGGTTTAGCGAATAAGGCAAACAATTTCCGACGTTCGTCAGAATCGGTGAGATCAGGGACGGAAAAAAAGAATTCTCTTCACTCTACTTCAGGATAACGCGTAACACACGTGAACTACGAAATGTAAGGAAAACTTGTATCCTTGTTAGCGTACTAGTCGACGCAGTTTTCGATCTTATTCCAAGTGTTCGTTTAAGAATGATCACTCTTGTTTTGAAGATTTCTCAGTGAGCTAACACAGGAAAAACATAAGGGGAAAATAAATTTTCCAAAATACAACAAAGAGTCAAATTAAGATAGCTTTTCGATCAGAACATAAGTTTCAAAATATTACCACAATAACATATTACATGAAATTCTATAAACATGAAACAGTTAACGGATTCATTTTTTTAAAACTGTTTCATAATCAGTATGGGGACTTAATCATCAATTAGCGTGAAATAATCAATACAAGCATAAGAATTCCATCAAAAACAGCATGATACTAGTGATGAGAACTGTAGGGTAAGAAGCAAGCAACATTTTACAAAACGCATAATGAATTACCGGTAAATTTTGTTAATGCTTCCGACTAAATAGTACGTTTAGAATTCTTTTGTGAGGTTAAGTGACCGTGGAGTCGAAACCGTAATTCCACGTGGGTTATAGAGAAAACCTTTTTGGCTGTTCTGTCTACGCACGTATCGTTCTTGAACTCACGAAAAATACGCTGCAACAATTGATAATTGTATCCCAATCGTGGAAATGAATAATTATTTCTTCGATTAAATATGAATAAAATGCAACATTCTTCAGTCTCTGATGCAACTAAGAGATACAAAACGATATAATAGATTTCTATAAAAACCTAATTCTTTCCCGTCTTCTCGAAGCAAGAATTTATATCTGAGTCTTATATAACAGCTCGTAACACTGAAACCCGATAACCAACACATTCCTCATCTCAAATTTCCTTGGTGATATAAAATTGAAATATAATAACAGAAAAAAGATCAATCATACAGAGCAGAAAATGAACACCCGAAGTTGGGAGTTATTTACGTAAACTATTACAAATTTTCATCAGCAGCCAAGTTCCAGTTTCTTTATGCGGTAATGTGCTTGTTTTCCGTATTATATTCTCAACAAAGAGTACAATTCTTTCACATTATGAAAAATGTCTTTTTGTGCGAAATTTTTGTGGGAGGGTATTCTGAGAAACTTGAAATTTTGAGTCAACGCGGTGAATCTTAAGATATCCTCCCTATATGATATCTTAAGATATCCTCTGGAGTAGAGGAGAGAAATCTCGCTGAAAATCATTGTGTTGGGCGTACCATGGCACCGAACTTGATGTTACGGGGCGAAGACATCTTTGCTCTATCTATACCCTCCATCTATACTTACATTAAATGAAATAAGAAAGTTTCATACATGTGAATTTTAAAACAAAATTAAACCTATCAGAACAAGGACAAACGAGATCTATTAATTCAATTCGTGTAAGATAAATATAAATAGTAAATATAAATAAAATTTTAAAAAAATATCGAGTACTGATAACTACGAAGACTAGCCTTAAAGAGTGCCTCAGAAACTGCTCAACACCACCGAAAACAATCGAAATTATTTTTACTTAATACATATCAGTATCATCACACGATTTTGAGTATTTTATTTGCAAATATATGGAGATAAAGAAATACAAAGGCATTTCAAAAAAATAACAAGAATAGCAATAAAAGGCGAGCATTTTAAAAGAACGTATTTCATTTCAACAAAGATTACAATGAAGAATAAAATAATGTAGGTCTATTTTTTTTAAATCATGTTTTTACAAACTACAGATTCTATAACACGTAGACAAACTGTTCCATTGATAAACTTCGATATGATGTCCCAAATAAAAAAATAATATAAATGGAATGAAAACAATAAACAATATCACGTGTCGTAGGTTTTGTTTCAACAAGAATTCACTTTCGTTTAAGTTACGATTCCGATTGGATCTCCGCTACAAAGGCACGACGCATAAACGAAGCACGTCTCTGCCGCGCGTATCAGAACTACGCAGTCAAATAATTCGTTATCGGTACGGACTTTACGGCTGCAAGCACGTCAGCCATCGAACAGCGGTCGCAGTACAGAAGGAGGCTTTGTTACGGACACAACAAGTGAAGATCAAAGAGCACGTGATTTTTAATTTTGTTTTGTGTGTTAGTTGTAACACTTGGATTCTACTGTAGATAGTAACGGAAGTTTCAGTTAAGTCAATATGATCCATAGTGATTATCAATAGTCGATATGATCCATAGTGATTATCAACAGTCAACATGATACGTAGTGATACACGGAGTCTGTCGTTCCTATCGCGGACAGTAGAAAGCTGCTTAAGAACAACGATATTGAATTGATCAGTAATGGACAAGTTCATGAGGGTATTACTGTAGATATCTCTAAAAATTCGTAGTAAAAATGTCATAAACGTGATTCTTTCCAAATAAAAAGTTTTATCTCTCCATTCCTACGTCAATTAAAACAAGTACTCCTGGGCAAAGCAGAATAAAATTAAATTTGGATTGATGAAATTTACTCAACTGGCAACAAACATTATGGAATATCATTACGTCAACTTCGTGGTTCGTCACCTTCTTGCTCTCGGCTGGGAGTACGGGCCTTGAGGCCTGCTATTTCACCTAAACACTATTTGGGTGAGGGAATAAGGAAGGAGATATTTTGGAATCTACTACCAAACAGGGATCGAACAACGCACTCTCGCGCTTAGCGAAATGGTGGGAGCAAGGACACAGAAGCCTAAGCTTCTCCTGTCGTTCGTTTTTCCCGTCATTTCACCAACTTGGCATAAATTAAATTAGAAATAAAGATGTAGTCAATCGAAAAATATTTATTGATTTTGCCAAAGTGGCTTTCGACACTTTACTGTCACCTACAGTGATTTGCAAACAGACACAGGAATATTTTCTCATTGCAAAATATTCACTAAATTCAATTTTTCAAGCAATAATTTTTGCAAACAACATTGATCTTCCAACTATTTACATAACCTTTTAAATATTTGAAAAAAAAATAGTATTAAATTCCCTCTGATTATTATTAATTACAACGTATTACTCATCTCTATTTCTCCATATATTTTTGTATTACTATTATTATTAAGATCATTTTTAACATAGCTGAATATATTCTTGTATCTTGTTTTCTAGGTCACTGAAGATGACAGCACAAGCTGTCGAAAGCCACCTTAGCAAAATAAATATTTTTTCGGTTGACTATAACTTTCTTTCTAATTTAAGTTAAAACCGAATACACCACCATTACCCACTAACAATTTGGCTTACTTTTAACAACTAATAATGCCATAATTCAAACAAAGTAATCTGACTCCTTTATTAGTATTAGATAAAAATTACGCTCAATTTCTATTAAAGTAATCCGGATTATTCATCATAACTTACTCGTCAAATGAACAAAGCCAGAAAAAAATTAAGACTTCGGTGATTTTCGGGTGCCTACTTTTCTTATCCAACAAATCAATAAATCTATTAAAGATTTTCAGAAATGTAATTTATAATAGATAAGATCATGAAGTAAAAAATACGCTATGAAAAGAATCGTGTAGTCTCACAACAAACTCGTCAGGTAGGGTTGCAACAAATCGATTCAGTCAGTGCAATGAGGCGCTTCCATCTGGAAGCAACCGCTATGAACCTGTTTCTACTAGCTCTCGCGTCAACAAGCGAGACTGCGGCGCGTAAACACAGGCACTTTGTGCTCTGTCGAACACCATACGCGATATGAGAATTGTCTGGCATCGGAATATTATTAACTGCATAATTTAACCATGTAATGATTAGCTATGTTAAGATGATTGATATAGTGATTAACGATGAAGTCATCTGGGATATTGATGAGAGCATATTTTATTACCCTATGTACTTATTACGAAGTGTTATCGGTCCTTCCATTTGCAGAAATGGCCCATAAATAATTGGATACGTACATTTAAATAGCACAGCGAAAAAGCTGCAATAAATATTATCGTTGCAATTACTCTAGTACATTCATCACTTCGATTAAAAAATGGATGCAATCGATCGCCTCCCACTACTAGTGGGAAGCATTACTTACGATTGGATTTTTGATACTTTTTAGGAACATTAAGTATCAATATTTTCCCATTTCTATTAAATTAACTCTCAAAAGAATATACAATACACCGAAAAATCAGAAAACAACTACGGATGTTATTTTTTAAAGTATTAATACCATAACCAATATTTATCAAAAGAATATAGCTTCTTTGTATTCCGATTCAGACAATAAAATATTTTCGTTTTGTAAAATAACAGAAAAACCGTCAAAGATAATAAATTTCAAAATAAAAAGTCTAAAAACTTTCCTCAGGTTAAATGCGAAGTAGCTCGAGCAAAGATGGTACCATTAAAAAAATAAAAGCTGATTTTGACAACTTACTATTAATCTTTATAAAAGATAATAAAGTATTGAAACAAAAAACAACAACAAATATTTAGGTACAGTATTGCTCACTGACATGGTGCGTACTAAATTATATAAGCGACTCTAGTTAGGCATATTATACAATGGAAAAAATGACGTGACATACTATCTTTAAAAAAAGATATTTAGCAATGTACGATATATATTTAAATTGTAACGTCTGCACCTAAATCGATGAAACTATTTCGACAGATTTCGTTCTATTTCTTAAATTACGTCGAGCAAGAGAAAATACTCATCAAATAGTTCATTATAAGTAAAAGCTGATAATTGCAGTTCTTACATAGACTACGAACAGTTAGCTCCAAAGCAAGCCGATACATATGAAAACCATAGCGAACGAATCTAAAAATCTGAAAACGAAAATAAATATTGGGAGTCTCGTAACTCGACTCAAAGCCCTGACAAGGTCAACGGAAAGACTGAGGTACAATATTACAGAAAAGAGTAGGGGAGAGAAAGATTGTATGTAGGTGGGAAACAATAAGAGAACAACCGCGATTGCCGGCGAAGATTTCCTTAGGGGTCCTAAATTTTATTTTAATTATGTTAGAATAACTATAAGAATTGACTTGTATAGGCAGTGAAGATAAACTTATTATATAGAGATAGGTAAAATGTTATGGGTAAAATGTACTCAATTTTGATTTCTTGATCAGACCTGACAGATAGGACATTTTATTTTTAATTAAAAAATGTCTATATTGTGAAAGTATATTTTAAGTTTGTGTAAAATGTAAATGTAAACATTCAAGAAAATAAACGGATTCTCTCACTCAAGTTGGTCACAGAACAATTGCCGCGCGCAGACACGTGCGTGCTCATGACCTCGCATACGATATGACTTTTGCTGTCACAGCTCGGAAACGAAAAAGTTCAATTTTTCTATATCATCAGATACATAAAGCGTGACCAAAATTATTTTAGTACACATACGTTAGTAGAATTTCCACTATTATAAAGGAATCTTAAGATATATCTCATGTCACCATGATAACCATAATGAAAGTAAAAATTAACAACTCTCAAACGTTAACTAGCTTCTCAAATACACCCCAGTCCTGTACAATTACTCATTACGCTTGAAAAGTAAACAAATAACAAATAAAATAAATATCAATACGATAAAAATTTAACAGCTGGGGAGATACAGTCTCCTAAATTTTAGACTCATGACGACCTCATGACGATTAAGAAGTGTAAAAGAAGTGAAATTATTGTGACTATCTTTTGACTTTCCACAAATCTATTTGATGTATTGGACCACACTGTAAGTTAGGGTCATATAATCCTATTTACTTCGCGTGAAGGTAAGTAAATATCTGTATGATAGGCAAATTGGAAAATTTTATTGGGAAATCATCCTCATCAGTCATGAAAGAAGGCACATGAGATTATCGTAAAATATCAATTATTGACTTCCAACTAATGATATGTTTCATTCTTTCCTCCAAAACGAGAAGAAAGGAATCTCATTTGCGCGTATCTTATTACAAGAAAAAATCTAGTATGTACTCTTCAAAAAATCTTTCAGACAGGTCACTTAAAAAACTGTTTTCATGAAAGGCTACATTCTTTCAGCATTGCTCATCCATACTAAAAACCTTGTTTACCGACTTCGGAAGTTGACACTTTAAAGGAAACTTTTTAATATGAATCATCAGTTCATTACATGATAAGCACACGACCCTAACTTTACTTTCCTTCTCTATGATAAACAAGACGTTTTGTTTATATCTGAACAATACACGTAAATAAGAGATAATAGAAAGACCGTTTAATATCTGAACTGCTGACATTATGACTATAAACCCCGACAAGACGTTTACTTTAAATTTGTTATATTTTGTAGATTTATGTCATAGCAACAATCCTCAAAATTAATTCTGTGCTTGAAGAAAGAAACAATTATATCTTAAAACATCACGAATTACAACAAAAAATATACCGTCCAGAAGAAGCGCATAAAATATATCAAAGGAGCCTCTTTCTATGCGTAACTAACCAAGAGAAAATGCTCAAATATTTTATATTTTTTGAATATACTAATATGATTCTAAAATACTACAATTCACATCTTACTGGCACACGTGAAAACATCACAAATTTGTAGCATAGGGAGTCACAACGTACCAACGAGTTCGCGTTGGCTATGACGTTTTTCCGCAGAAAAAAATATTTGCCTTCAGAAAGACTCTACAAACGCAGGTTTTACGTTAAAAGCGTCCATCATCTTTGTCCCTGCGAGACGTAACCACACCCAGTTTGATCGACGGAAGTACCACACCCTATTGAGAGCACTGTTCTTGAAAATTCAACACGCATCTCTCCTTACGATATTAGAGTCTTTTACACCAATTATGTATCATAATCGGGATATACAAACATTGGATTAAATACAAAAAATGTTTCCCTAGTAGCTATAACATTGATTCGTGATGCGTCGGGTTTCCTCGATTGGCATTAATATTCTGTTTTCGTATGTATAATCCTAAACGTCATTTTTATTTATTAACGCGATCAAATACAGCTTCTTGTTACGTAAGGAAATTTCGTAATAAGTTATGTTGTTATATTTACCAATTTATTAAACAGTTCAAAAGAGAAACTAATATTTTGAAAATACTTCAAAACACAAGAAGTTTTGGAACATTGTACTTTACGCGGCCAAGCATAGCCTTCACCTGGGACACATGGGTGGATTCAGATCCCATAGTCTCTTTGTGATGACACGTCCCACAGATAAACTCGACAACTATATTGATCCAGTGACCACTCAACGCAACATCGGGATGAAAGAAAGGCTGTGTAGCGCACGTGTATCTCTGAGCTCAGGAATGGATTCTACTGAGGGAAATGATTTAATTCATATTTTTACGTGACAGGACTAAAGCAACTCTTAACATACGTCGTGGAATTTTTTAACTTGATTGGAATAAAACAAGTTTGGAGGACTTAACATTCCACAATAATGATTACTTTTTCTCTCTTGAAAACTATTCAAAAATATTTTTTCTTCACTTACCCCGTCAATAATATTAAAACTCGCCGATGTAGTAAAATAATAAATTAAATGTAATAAATCATTAAAAAACAAAAATAGTAGTATAAGCGATTATTATAGCAATAACTGGTTATTAAACTACTGGTTAAAATAAGTGGTCGTAAATATTTTTGTCTCTTCAAGATTAAATCTTTTTTTCTAAGCGAATTCATAATTCAAAACGCGAAATTATCTTCGGGAAAAAATTACAGGTACTCTTCTATAGATTTAAATAAAAAAGGATAAAATAATGTAACAATCAGGAATGAATGATAACAAATAATTCTTCACATAGTGCTCACAGAAGTAAAACCCAATTAATGTAGAGGCGATCACTTTTCATGATCTTTTAGTGCAGCAATCTTAACGCACGTTATAAAAGTACAGAACGACACCATCCGTGGGTGAAATTGGGAGCGACAGCGATGGGTAAATAATGGTATTAGTACGAGATAACTTAGTACCATATATCGAGATAAATTATATCCGAAAAAACATTAAAGAAACCTGGCATAGATTTCACTGCATGAACTGTTTCTCGTAGTCGAATAAACAACCCGAAAACTAATATCCGTTTTTATAGAAGTATACTATGGTCAGATGTATCAGATAATTCCTCACAACTGCAAGAGAAGCAACCCGCACCTCAGTAAACTTCTCCGCGAAACCAGCGAGGACTGTAGCATTCCGGTCACACCTCGCGAAATTCAATTGAAAGTTGCTGGCGACGGTGCACCTGTCCGCGGGGAAGTTCCATCCGGGAAGAACCAAGAATCGAAAGAAGCAAAAAAGGATATTGCTAAAGAAAACATCAAAAGATTAATGAAACTGATGGAAGGACGTCGCGACGGAACACATGCGATAAGAATATAAATATCCACAAAATTTGGATAAACGAAGTACCTACAAAGAATAAAAGAATTGTACCCCAGAAGTACTAACTACTTCAACTAGGAATATCTAAGTAAAATTGTTTACAATGAAAAATAGTTCTGAGGCAGAAACATCGAAAACGCACGTTATAAAAGTCTAACAAAAATATTAAAATTTTAAGATTTGAATAGTGTAAAAATAATCTTATTTCAATAAAAGTAGCAAAAACTTTATAAAATAATTCTACTGAAAATTCTGTTCTAGATTATGTATCGGATATGATATTATTCTCCAACAAGAGGAAAGGTAATTAAATATCTATTTCGAAAAGTTTTTTATTTTTATTTTGACAAATATGACATAATTGTGACAAATTAATAATTTGAAAAATTATACAAAATTTATAACAATTCGTGTGGTGATGATAAATAATCCAATCCATATTTTGTTTCGGAGATAAAACCGCAGGGTGCTATTTAGCGCAATGTACTTTAATTTCAGATAGAACTCTTCATGGTTTTACGACAAAAGAATAATGGCATTCACGGAGTTAATTATTTGTTTTATTAATTTCCTTACATTCAGCGCACACTAACGCTTTTGGAAAGTTAACTATTAATAAATCCACGAATTAATCAAAGGGTGAGTTTATGAGAAGCAAAAATGAGAGTTTAGGACAAACAAAATTGGCATACTTTTCAAGGAAAGTATCAGAAGAGTATATTACTCGGATTCACAGACGTGTCTTAAAATTTCAACTAAGTCAATCGATGGGAAATTGTTGAAAAATCTATAACGATATTGAATGTCAGGAGGATAATTAGAGATCAGTGATGCTAAATCAAATCGTTTAAAAATAGAAACAAATCTATCATCACTAACAAACTTAAAAAATTCCAAAATACATTGACCCAATTTAATTTAATTTAAAATTACCGAGATCTCGCAGGTTCTTTCGAACGGCATATTTTTATAAGGTTACATTATGCTAATTCCATAATTGATTTTTTACTTAAAACCGAAAACACTTATCTCGAAACGCCCACTGTAAATAAGGATTTTGAAGATACGTCATTCGCCTGTGCTGTCTTTAAGAATGGAATTCGGAAATAATGTCGTGGGAAATAAGGAGATAACTTCCGCGGCAGACCACGAGGACAACCGCTGCGTCGGCATATTTTAAGAGAATTCTCCGACGCGTTTGTCGCTACATTTTCAGGGATTTAATGCAAAAGAGAGAGGAATGCGGTGCAATGTGCCGCAAAGAACAAGAGTAAATTATGGAGAATGTTAAACTGATGAATGGAAAGGGCGAAGGAAAGTATGGAAGAGGACCAAGATAAATGGAAAATGGAGAAGAAACGACGAGTAAAAATTCGAAGATAAATACCTGTGAAAGAAATAGAGTGAACCTATTCAATGATTAAAAATATGGGATATGTCACACGGATACGGATATTTAGAAATGATATAGATGCAAAACAAAGCAAAATTGAAAATACAGAAGCTAGTAAAGCAGTAACCTATACAAAGGGACGATGTTACGAGTGTTTTACAGAAGTTTTGTAACAATTGATTCTTCCCTTTTGAATTCATAAAGCTTCTTGCAATGACCATTTTTCAGTTATTCGCTCTCAATTCTTAGTTAACGTTACACAAATGCTTCATTGAAAGCTCGGTATTGAAAAATCAAGAGATGTAATGCATGATCTAAGAAAATATCTCAAAAGAAAATTCCTTGATTAATCATTTAAATTTAATTTTAAGAATTTCCTACCTATTCAGAGAAACTGCGCGGTAATTAGAAACTTATTTCACACAAAATCAATTGAATGGATTATCATTTGATCAAACCCACGTTGCATAATACACATCAAGTTACACTTTCCAAGGAATGTATAACAAGTTGTTTACGAAGTGAATGGTACCCAGGGTAGTTTTCACGCATTTGTTCAACAGTGCATCATAAATCGTTCGACGTTGATATAGTATCTTGGGTTATAACCTATTTAAATATGAAATCATTAACAAGTCTTAACTGAAAACACAAAAGACATTTTTTCTATTCTCTACACAATTTTACTTTCATAAATCTACTGGTACTGCATGCAACAAAGTACTAATACATATTACTGTTTCGATCGACAAAACGAACTAAGGTCAGCTTATCTATGACACGCCAATGTACAAATACATCAAGGTATTAAGAAATACACACAAAAAATACTCTCAAAATTAAGCCACCATGTTCTACGAATTCATATAAGATTAATCAAATATTTAGGTCTATAATCGGAGGAAAACCAAATGAGTAAAACCATACAAAATCGAATTGCGATCTCTCCAACAGTAGCCTAGCAGTTACTCCATTAGGGAAAAAAATCAAAATACCATCACATAACACAATAAATAGCACAACGCTACCATGGTTATTTTAAAATATGTTCGAATCGAAATACTTATACTTAAAGGTTTAAATGACGTACAACTACCGAGGTTATTTTACAAACAAATTCGGAAACGAAAACTTATACTTCAAGGTCTACCAGGTTTATTCTCGACTCGCTAGAAGCGGCAGCATCGAGATGCAATTGCTATGAAAAAGAAGGACGGTGTTAGTTACAAGCAGCTCGAGTGTATCATCCACCATTTGATACATTAAGCCAAGGTAACTTCAGTGGCAAACTTTTGAGAGGGAACTCTACAGAGGCATTATCAATCTACTCCAGAAGACGTGGTAGGGTGGCGATGGCGAAATGGTTGGCGACGACTGCGGAGTCCACTGGCAGAAGGGCAGGCGGGGGGGGCAGCGGAAAGCTTTACCTGTTGGCCGCTCCTCCTTCGGGGGTCGCCTGCTGACTGTCCGAGCGCGTGAGTAGAGGGTCAGAACGCCGGGGGGCGCCACTGGAGAAGCTAAACGCTTTCTTCACGGATTCTATCACACTGAACTTGTTCTCTGCCACCGTGGTGCTCTTGTACACATCGTCTGCTAATGACCTATACGAAGCTCCTATACCGGAAGGCATGATTCCTACAGAGAAGCGGAGAAAAACAGAAAAGAACGGAAAACATAAAAATAAAGAAACAAAACAAAAATCAAAAGCAAGTACAAAAACAAAAAAAGTACATGCAGTATATGAAAAAATTCGTGCAATCAAATCATACACAACGAACAAAACAATTCAAATGCTGTGTATCAAGTGCCAAATTATTTCTTGATTCCCTCAAAGCTCGGGTCTGATCAGGTTATAAAGTGAACATGTTCCTCAGTATATCTAGCCGAGAATAACAGGAAAAGCGATAAATAATACATGTCAATAAAAATTAAGACTAGAATCTTTTTTAAACCACCAAGGATAGGGGTCAGTGGTTCTATTCGAGAATTCAATGCACATTAAACCCATCCTACAAAATGAAAAATAAGCATTTGTGCTGTCGTCAGACAATGTCGCTGTGAAATTAAGTGTTCTTAAGTAATTTGTTTCCTTCCAAATACAACACGCCAACAAAAAGTTTTAAAAGAACATTAAAATGAACAAGAAATATTTTTCAATATTACTGTTCGAATGTCCGTTTTTCATTATAGGATTAAAAACAAGACATTGGATTAAGAATCTCACGCCCAACATGATACAAACACATGTTTATTTGCACAAATACATAGAAACTAATAAGCACTCTGCACTCATAACCAAATGCGAAGTCTCGAGTACAGCCTAAGGAAAGTTCATAGGAGGAGAAACTTGGGGCGTGAAACGACATTAGACCAAGGAATCTTATTAGATCCTGTACCATAGCTCTTGGCGTGCCTTCTCCGACGAGGAAATTCCACTGGGCACGAAGAGCACGCGGCATCTAAATTCATTAAATCCGAATACAGGTCTGGATGATTGCGACGCGGGCATCCGATGAGCAGTTCAACCCGTCCACTTTCCTCTACCTTAACATTTCACGCTTTACCATTGCTTCCACTCAATAAACGTGCATATTTACGCATTCACGTCCTACTCTAATTCGAATAGTACAAATTTGGTTTTCCTGCGTTTAAAACTTAACATGATTCCCACGATTCCTTTTTTTTTTTTTTTTTCGTATACGTAAATAATCTGATATTTTCCAAATAAATTCAGTAGAACGTCAACCTAACGCATTTCAAGAGATTTACGTCGAAAAGGATGCCGGAAGTTCTGTAAGGTTAAATATCCACACGTCACAGACCTTTTTTAAATACTTTTTTAAACTACAAAATTATTTCCTCAATATCTTTATCTTACAAACCAAATATTTCCCAGACACATCGTAACAAATGCAAGGTTTTGTGAAGTTACCATGTTCAGCTTAGATGGGTCATTTCTATAGTGGTCACCCTAATCTACTGCTAAGGCTTATAAGTGCACTCAAAGTCACTCATTACGTAATCCACTGGTTAACAACAATTCAAAATTGCGAAAAATTGAAAAAAAAATCATTAGAAGCGAATAGTTAAGTTGGAACAACGAAGGAAAAAAATGGTTACTAATGATAACGTTAAATTTCCGTGTCTTAAATTCATTAAACGTCAAAAACTTTGAAGAAATTTTAAAAAAATATATGAATTTGTATTACACTGTTATAACATCGCCTTCGTAGAAATTGTCATTAAATCTGAAAGTTCCCAATATTTTGCTGTAATTTCAACATTCTATTCGCTGTTCCTAGTTCATTTCACTAGCCTTCAACAGAACAAGCTCAGACAAGTATTTCCCTCGCTAGCAATTGCCCTGCAGAAGTCGTCGCTGGAGCTGAATTGCAGCACCAGCAACTCGAATGACAAGTTCTTGGCATGCAGCGGAGGTTCGCGGGCCGCTGCGCGAATATTAAAGCACTCATCGAGGAGGGTACTGTCGCACACGCTACTACGAACACATTTCCTTGAAAACACGATGGCTGTCAAACAATATTTCCCACCATCACTGACATCAGTGACAGTGGCGTACCCAAAAATGAATTTGGTTGTGGAACCTTTAGACTCGAATTATTACTCTTATTCATTAGACTCAACACGTTTTAAAGTAACTTTTTACCTCAACTAATGACTGCTCTGGAGCGTCCGACTTTGCTGGTAATCTGTATAACTTTTACTTTAAGATGTTCAGGTTTTTAATTTCCGGAGTCTTAAATCATTTTGGAGTCTTAAAACGTTGTTGGTGAGCAAAGAACGCTTTCGTCTAATTATTATTTCTCTAATTACTTCGATTGAATTATCTCTATTGATAGTTGATACGAGGTACATACGGAATTTATTAACTTTCCGTTCCAAACATGACAGTACAAGATAAGAATATATACGGCAGACAACGTTTCGTATTTATTAGAAGGCAAATTATCAACCACTGGTGTACCTAGGCGGAGGCATGAGGGGGCACTCCGCCCCGGACCTGATTCTGTAAGGGACCTCCAAATGGAACACAAAAAATAATATCAAGACCCAAATTTATTATAACAGTAAAATGACCAAATAGCTGATCATCTTATTAAAAACAACCAATTTCAAATTCTTTTACGAAATCGTCAAACACGTTTGTGTGTGGCTGGAACAGGGGGTCTCCAAAACGGTTCCCGCCCCGGGCCTCTTTAGTCGAAGTACGCTACTGTTATCCACCGATCTACAAGATACGCGAATCACAGTCAGAAAAAAAAATCCAAAGGGGCATACGTTTAGGTTTCTTACGGTATTTTTAAGTCTCGGATTTCTACAATGATTAGAACTACTTAACACTGGATATCTATGCTTATATTATTTCTTTTTACATTTACGATTTCCCCAAATACACAATGATTAACCTCACAGTTCCAGCAGTAAAACTAATTTCTTACAAAAATTTCCTGGAAATGTACTGATACATGGCTAACGAGTGACTCAGCTTACAAATATGGAGACTGCTAATGAATGGTTCTGAGTATATGCGCGCTGACATCAAGCAGGAAACCTTCAATGGCGAGCTTCATCCAAAGCTTCTCTTTCCCGCCTGTACGTGTTTAGCGCAGAAACCAAATTATCGAAAACATTTTGTACATATTTTCAATATTAGAGTGTCTTCGTATCATCGATGATATACTATTGGATAGCGGGTGCAGACACTGACCGAGCCGAAGCCCGACGGGGATACAGGGGTTAATCGTGATAAAGCATTGTAAGCGATGCGACGCTGTCGAGTTCTTGCCCGCTTAGAGCACCTATTCGACGTAATTCGAAATACCGTAAGCAACCCGCAATACGTAGGTGTATACGATCGGAACTCACAATACACTGGCTTATGGGCAGTGCGCGTTCCAGAACTGTAGTTGTAGTTTAGAGTTATGGATTTTTCTTGTTTCTTTGATTGGATGCGCTTTTGCCCTCCTAAAGTAAACCTGTCACTATTTCATTAAAACAACCATTAAATAATGGTGGTTAGTGGTAGAGTCTTCGCTCTCGAGGTAGAGCGGGAAAGCAAGGGGGTCGATACTTGAAATTCCCCACAACTCAACGTCTGACCTTCCCAACTCCTTCATCCAAGGAGGAAGTTCAATCAAGTTCGCTCTAAGTCTCACCATAGGTAGGTCATGTAATAAAAAAATCCGTACGAATTATCATCAGTCGAGATATTATTGTAAGAATCACATTTGTTTTGACAATAAAATACAATGCACGTCAATTTTGGGAAATTAGATGACTATCTAAAAGCATTTCTTAATTTTCTTAATTAACATTTTCTTAATCAGTTGCATGTTAGAAGCTGTAAATACTTATTTAAAATGGGAAACCATTGAAACAACCACCGATTACGCAACTTTTAGATTAAGAAAATTTTTATGAATGGAATCGTTACGGATGAAAATACTCTGTTCTATTTAGGATTGTTTAAATGTGAGTAGTGAATACACAGGGATGCATTTGAAGGGGGAAATAATTCACACAATTTCGAAGAAAGGTCGAACATTGGTATTAAGGTTATCTACGAACTTACGAAGTAAATGGTTCCCAAAAACCTTCACTATGCTTAGTGCCAACGTATTGTAATGTTAACTGACATTGTTCACAATTGCAAATGCTTGCGCAACATTTATCAATATATTTCTATTTGACAAAATGAAGTCTACGTAAAATATTATTTTAATAACACCGTAATTTAACTAGCCACGGACTCCTTGAAAACATAGACCAGGTACAAACATTTTCGATAAAACAAAACAATGCACTAATCTCTCTTATTTCATGCTTTCGTGTTGTTTTTTTCTTTTCGATGGAATCGAATATTTGATATAAAATAAAAACATCCGCACTATTATTATAATCCATACATCGAATTGAAATTTCAGATGATATTGAAAGAGGAAATACTTTTAAGGTGGGACCAGCACCCCAAGTTAGTCAAATCCCTGAGATGTACAATTGTTTTCTTTGTTTTTATTGTAACTGTTACAAAACACAACAAAATGAATAATGATGTAAAAACATGATTTAATTTCTATCTATCTGTAAATACTGTGTAAACAATATTCGAGAGCTCGCTTGCCTAGTCTGAATGCACAAGAGCATGTAAAACCATGACGGCCGAGCGACACGGTTTCATGTTTTATGCATGTCACCTCGGAAAAAGTGAAATATCTTTCTCAGATGTCCGGTGACCTATAGATAAAACGGATGTAAAAAATACTACGGAAAATTTAGTACAAATCACAGTAAAATTCCATCATTTTCCTGATTTAAAAGTTGGTCCTATTTTGTAAATAAGTGTTCTCTCCATAAGACGCAATCTATTTCAACATCAATTATAAATGCAATTATTTCATTTAAATGGCCGGTGAAGTAAGTTTTTCAAGTTGAAATCACAATAAGCACATGTTACTCTATTTATTCCGATTTATGATATTTTAGTGAGTTAATTCTATCTACGCTAGTACTACCTTAAGCAAAGACTAGTGACACAAAATAAGGTGACAGAACCTCTACCCCAACAAGAGCATACACCGACAACCAACAGCGTACCCGCAGCTACAGATAAAAGTAGGATGATATCGAAGAACATCTGATTCAATATTTTCCTTCTCTTGTTCATTCCATCCGTTGGAAAAGAGCTTTTAAATAAATAACAGACGGCCTCATTCTGAAACCCGTGGGTTGGCGTGCACGTAGACTTCATCGACGTGGAGGACAGTATCACGAGGTCGGTATCCGTATAGCAGGAGAAGACGATTGGGGTTAGCGACCCGGAAACAGATCGAAAAGAGCCAGCAGACTCACTCTGCAAGGCGCCCACAATTAGAGAGCTGGGAGTAAAATGTTTTAAGGGTTCATTATATAGACATCGTGTATTCGGACATAAAACAACGTGAAAAATATACACAAGACTAAACACTAAGTATTCTTTGAAAATGACTACAACCCACTTTGTATATATAATGGCGAGAGATGAATGTTCAGTACGCCCAAAAACAAAAAACGTACCAACATTGCTTCACTTAGACTTCATCCAAGTGTTTCGAAGGATTTTTCAACAGCATTAAATAAACAGGAGATTTGTAAGTACTGTATATTAATATATGACTTGTCTCACAGTAGTGTTTTCGTCTGATCCCAAACAAGAAGTTAAAGAGGAGTTAAAAAGAGGATTTTTGAACAGCATTAAATAACAAGAGAATTAAAATTAGTTTAAAAAGTAAACTAGAATTTTTGGAACAAGGATAGAAATTAATATCTCAAGAAAAGCTGTCAATTATAACACCAAACGAAGAATACAGCAGAGTTGACTGATATACATTTAACTTTATTTGAACCGTTAGTTTTTAACATGTATTTTAATTTTCTCTAGTAATTATTCTGAATCACTTTGCAAGAATAACTGGCTATTTTTAGACATTTTAAAATGAATTAAAATGCAAGGTAGGGGAGCAAGTTTGCTTCAGTAGTTCCACGTCATAATTCATATTTTCACGAATATTCATCGTTTATCACACCTCTCCTAGGCAATAGTACGAGAAACTCGAAAAATTTTGAAAGCTATTTCATTTCATCTCCGTATTCAACGCCCACCCACAAAAAAAGTGAATGAGCTAGGAAGAAGAATGTATTTTTTGTTTGTGCAGCCGTGAATAGAAAGAAGGCAATGTTTACGACGTAGCCCACATACATGAGTAAGAGGGTCTTCTTTCATGATACTTGCTTCGTTGTTCTGTTCTCACTCTTAAAAGCCGACACATACCGACATTATTCCCACAATTACCATTGAACTGTGACAACGACAAAGGCCTACAACATTTCGAACATACAATAGGCCTTTGCCAGCCATTTTTAAACGATGCACCGCAGCGTGTTGAAGGAAACTAAGGTCAGTCACGTAGTCAGGGGGAACTCGTCCCCCTACCCACCTCAAAATATGAGTGAACGGTAATGAAAATATTTTAGTAAAAAATTGCAAAATTTAACGATATGAAATAAACAATTAAATAAATTTGAATTGTTTTAAAGTAAACTTAGAGTTTCCCAACCTTTTGTGCATGTGCCCCTGTGAGACTATTCAAGCAGACACGCCCCCTCCAAATTACTGAACAACACATAATTATGTTTTTTGTTTACATTAAAAAATCCTTACAAAATAAAGAAAACTCATTGTAAAATATATATAATGAATTTAAGAATTTGTACAGTATTTTAAAAAAGAAATATGTTTTTGAACTTCAAAGAATATTGATGCTCAAAGCTTCTTGCACCCAGCCCCCCTCGGCAGCATCACGCGTCTCCCTTTGGAGATAATAAAATTTGCCTATGTTTAGGGAATACAACACATACAGATTACTTTTATTTTGAAAATTGTAACACGAGTTTTCGTAATTTGATAGGTGTGCAACCTCAGTTCCATAGAACACGTCATTGCCATTATTCAATTAGCATTCCTAATCCCATGGTGCGTTATTGGGGATTGGAAACTTGAGTTGCATCGGCGATGGGAGGAACATCCTCATTTAGATCTCTGAACGTGGGCGGAGACTACTCTCACACAAGGGTCAGTTGATAGCGCTGATCTTGCCATTGCAATACCAGTCACGTGTAAATGTATTCACTGTATTCTGAATCAGAGCTACAAACAATATTTAGCAGGAAACGTTTGGCACTATTACGATGAATTGTAGTTAGGAGTTATTTGTTTGGTTATATATAGTTTGCAAAAAAAAAAATACAGTGTGGGGTTTTCAAATATCAAAAGTATAACTCTTTCCGTAACAAGAAAGCTTATTTAAGTATTCAAAGGGAAACAGAAGGACTAGTTTGAGAAGTTTCGTAATTAATTGTTGTAACGGCCCTGATACGTGAGTGAATATCTCAGACTGATGCAACCGATGAACCACAAAATACAGAATACATTTTGGGTCAAGACAAGTAAACGGTTAAAATAATCATTCATATTTTCCTCCCTCCATCAACTTCAAAAAGGATATTTCAAGAATACCGAATTTATTAAAGAAGCCGAAGAATAATGGGACGGATATCACTTGAGTGGGGTGATAAAATTGCCAGCAGAAGTGTCACGCCGGTCGATGAACTACACGGGAAGAATTAATTTGATCTAAATGGCTCACTTCTGCGAAAACCTGTTTCCCATCCTAAGTAATTAAATTTGTAAGCACCCCTTTTTGTTAGAAGAGAATAAGTGGGAAGTGCGTGAAATAATGCTGGTTTTTTATTTTTCCGCAGCTAGTTTCATTGCGTACAGTAAAGAAACACGTTTCGGAAGAACTATTACGGTCTAGATCCGCTACTGCACTCATGTAATAACTTATACTTAAAAATCGTGCCCGTAATTTTCTTTAAATTTTGAATAGTAATTAAATATTTAGAAACATTTTGATAATGTAATAGTGTTGACATTAAAAGATCTGAATCCACAAAAGACTGCCGTTTAATGTACAAATCTGTGAAGTAATTAGCATTGATTTGACAATGTGATTTGTCAATAGTATTCAGAAATGATAATGATAATTTATACAGCAATATCCATTTTCTATTCATAATTCAGTCTGTAAATGTGAAAATAGTCAAAAAATGAGATTTTGCTAATCTTCTGTTACGACAACTTTGAATAATAGAAGTGATTAATATTTTAGCAGTAGAGTTTAGTTGAGTATTCTACAAGCGGTTTAATTTTTGTCATAAAAAATCAATATGCAACCATAACAATATTCCAAGGAGAATATTGATTTTCATCGATTTGGATCCATTTTCAGATTTATTTTGTATCACTAAAGGCACTAAAATGTTGAAATAATAGTATTGTCAGTTAGATCTTATCTCATTGATTGTTCAAAATTACGCGAAAATTTATATTACCTGATACAGAATAGATATGCACGAACCACGAAATATGACACAAATAATCGAAGAAAACTAAGTTTGAACAACTGAAAACAGGGATTATAAAAGAATTTTACAGAATTGTTGTTCTCAGATGGGCACATCACCAAAAAAGGACTATCTTAACGAACCGGGCCTTCGCAATGACAAAACAGGATACTCAGCACAGAAAATTGTTCTTAAGAATAAATTATCATCAGTTTTATGATGAAAAAGACATTTAAGACTGCGTAGTTGGAAAAGAAGGGAAGCTCATAAAAACTTCCAACAAAGGAAACTGCAATTAAAATTTCAATTAGAGATGTTCTTTATGCCAATATATGTACGTAACTACGTACTAATATTTTAAGAACTTATGGCTCGTCAAAATACATGGAATCCTTAAAAATTCTTACTTACAGACCTAAATGTGGAATCATATTTTGTTAACTAATTTTTATTACAAAAGTAATTCTACAATTGTGCTATAAAACAAAGTTCTAGACTCTAGTAAATCGCAAACGAAATACTAGAGTTCAAAAAACTGTAAATTAATTTAATATATTTTTTGTTTCAAATAATGAGTTCCCCCACATTTATTTTAGTAGAAAAATCGTATCATATTTTTGCATACAATACTTTGTTAACTGATTCTTATTTTAGAACAAGTATTGCTCTAAAATTTCAATCTTAACCGAGTACAGATATCTTGTGCAGAACGCAACACATCTTTTGTACATGAAATCGTTCCGTGGGACACTTTCCTTTTCAACCAGTGGGAGTGGTCGCTCTGGTCTCCCAGACTTCACCAAAGGGGAGGTAGGGCAGGAGGCACGCACCCAGCGCGAACAAGCAAACACAACTAGGACCTGGCGCCCTCGTTTCCTAGCAACGGCGTCCACACCCGCAACTACCCCTTCTTTCCCGTTCGATTCTCGCTCCCCGCATTTATTTTTCCCTCTCCAATCAATCACTATCTTTCCATGACATGGTAAGCAAGACCCATCGAGCACGGAAGCCAATAATGCCCTGGAAGCAACTTGTCAGACAAGCGCAGATACACACAAAGGAACCAGTTTCCCCTGACCGGCCTCACGCCAAGTAACGGAGATCCTGCGTCTCGTCCGGGACACGAAATCCCTCCCTCTCCCCATTCTCCCCCACCCACACTCACTACCCCTTCGTTTGATGCCCCCCACAAGACGTAATTTGGCACTGACACAACAGCAACGCAAACCATGCTTTGCGCTAAACACAACAATATTTGAAACAAATTATATAACTGTAGGTAAAATTAAGTAAATACAACGAACATGTGATTTACGTGTAGTGTCAAAAAAATTTGAAATAATGATTTTTTATTGATAAGAGAACGAACTGATACTGCATTTTAACAACGTAGACATATAACAGACACAGCCAAGAGTCACATTTGGAACAATAACACACAAACACGAACAACACGGCTAGCAAATATCGCACAACAAGCTACGTTTACAACCCAAAGCATCAACGCCTCGGGTCAGCAGGCGGCTTCTAAATTCGCAGCCGCGTAGTTCGTGAGCCCCTCGCGCTTGTTAAGAAGCACGTCGATTTTGTATTTGGGGCCAAGGCCGGTAGGACGGACCGTCGTCGGTCGAACCGTCGTCGGTCGAACCTCGCGTCTCTTGGGGCGCTCGCTGCTGCGCAAGACGACGTGATTCTTACCTGGTCAGATGAGACGGCGTTCGAAAGGACGGAGGGAGAAGTCGGTTGAGCGTTGCCAAACGTCACACACACGCAACACAAATGGGAGCCGAGTACGGAAGGACGTAGCTCTAACGGCCGCCAACGCAATACAACGCACAGCTGAGCAAGAAGACAGCTGACCTCAGGCGTTATGACCGCGGAACGGGGGAATGGTTCGCTTCGACTTCACTATTGGTTACCTGCGATCTGACGTCACGAGAAATGAAACATACGAGGGGCGATGGCGAAGAGGAAGATGGCGCTGCGGTCACCAATTGCACCAACCCCTATACGTAAAACTCCATTACAAACAGACAATTTTTCTTAAGGGGAGTTTTAAAATTTGAATTATTATGAATGTGACTCTGTTCATGCTGACGACTAGAAACTATGAAAAATACAATTTGAATTTATATTACACAGATATAATTAAGTTGCGAAGAATGGGGTTGGTATTATAAACCGAACATTAAACGAACCACAATAACCAGAGAGCGCCCTCTATGAGCTATCCGGACATGCGCAACTGAGGTTCCAAGAAAGCTTTCGAAATCCGACCGTTCTGCACTCTAGGAACAAACGTTTTAACTACTCATGTATTCCTAGTGTGAGATTTCTCCACTTAGAATAAAAATATAAAAATGTATGAATACAATGAATACAATGAAGTAATATTCTAATAGATAATACTAAAATATTTCGTTTTATTACACAATATACTAAATTATATATTTTTAATGTACATCTGATAGACAGTATTTTTTTAAATAAAATTTTACATTATTCAACATAAGAAAATATTATTTTTCCAAAATATTAAATTGAAAAACTCAAACTTGTATACAATTTAAATGAATCACATTACTATTATATTATTGTGTTTTAAACTTCAGAACATTTCTAGGATATAATCCCAGGGTATAACTGTGAGAGATCAAAGGGGGAGAGGGATTTTCCAAGGTCAAGCCACCCTTACCTATTACCCACAAATGAGTAAAAAAATAGTTTGGGTCCGTAATTTGTAAAAACAGAAATTATTTTTGTGTGCTATATTCACAGACTCCCTGGTTATCTAAACCCCTAAAACAAACTTGTATAGAATCCTGGACCAATATATTACAGTATGGTTCTAATCTACATCCTGGCTCGGGTTTTTCTCCATCCTGGCCCGGGTTTTTCTCCATTTTTCCTTCGGGTAGAGGCGGATTTCTTATACAGGTTCTCTAGGCTTTGTCTAGGGGCGTGTTTATTGTGAATTTAGTGTTTTTTCAACTTTTATGATTTTTAAACACTATACTCAGAATAATCTATAGTTCAATAATAACTTGTACATGTAAATTTACAAACATATTTGCGTTAAATTACAAACATATTGACATTATATATGTATTATAACTCGCAGCTAACTTTTTATCTTATCTAGGAACTTATGCAAAAACATTTTGAATCCGCCTCTGCCTTAGGGCCCTTGATCGGAATTGATGGGATGGTCCCTTGCTTGCTTCCGGAGAGTAAATTAGTTTATTGTCCTCCACGTGGTCATACGCAGTTTGTACTGTTTTTTGACAATAAATTTATTTTTATTATTATTATTATTATTATTAATACTGATAATTAAAGCACATTTACTCATTTCTTGATTGGCAACACTGTCCAAACATAATCTCATTTCACAGACTGATGTGATATGAAAAATGTAGAGAATGTGTTGGAATATAATTATATAAAATCTAATCATGTTCCTTTTGGACCTAATACAACCACTAAATCATTTAATTAATATTTTATTTTTTTCATTATGATGAAAAGAAAATTTCCTCAAAAGTCTGATCTGATATAGAGAAAAATAATAGATCTTCCATGAGTATTTAAAATAAATAAAGGGAGAAATCATTTGTTATGAAATTATTAACTATCAGACAATAAATAAGCAATGAAAAATATGATATGTAACAATGGTATTTTCAATTTATTTAAAAAAGTTCAATAATGTGTTTTAAATGACACTGTCATAAGCACCATGCACAAATATTACAAAAGCTCAGGCAAGAGAATATATCAACAGAGCAACAAAGTGGTACACACACAAACATGCAATCAGAAATGAAAACAAGACACACTATTACAATATGCACACACACCATTATACCATGAACAAATGAGTCAACACTGATTAAGCTTGAAAGCACTACAAAATACTTAATACAGCACTATGAAATGTGCTGAATAAAAATTGTCTTCTAATTCTTTTCATACAATATTTTGAAAGTATTGTTCCAATTATTATTTAAATGTGAGATAATGATTTAATATTTCTGTATTCATGACTTGATTAAAAACTGATCGGTTCCTATCTAAAATTAAAGAGGATTAAATTAATAACGTAACTGAGTCATTTAGAATAATGAATTGCTCAATCAATGTATCCATTTTAAATTCTGTTATCTTTGAGTTAAGTAATGCTTATATAAATTCAACACTTTATTCATTATGAAATTCAAAGATTTACAGTATTTCATTGATGTGTCATAATCATAAAAACCAAAGGTTTAATCCTTAAGTAGAACAAAAAAAATCTTAACTCACCTTTTGTTGCACTGAGGATGCAAAAATCTTTCCACTTCATTTTGTTCTCTTCTAGTCAGATGTTTTCTTCCCAATTGATATTCTATATTTTCATTTTCCTTCATATAAAGAACTTGCTGACGGTAAGCACTCATTTTGATCGACACAAAAACACGAGGTTCTTTGTGAAAATAAAAAAGTATAATTTTACCAAGATCCGAACGTTGTCAACATTTGAACAATACAGTTCTTTCATAAACTAATAAGAGAAACAAGTATTTTCTTAACTTGTCATAACAAATCAGGGAGTACATTTACAGATCTCTTGAATCTTCATATGATTAGCCAAATTAACCCAAAGCACGAGGTGAATCTCTTCTCGCACCCTTGAATTAAGAAATATATAAATAAAAGAAAGAATTAAAATTCCAAATTTACTTTAACAAAGAATAATAATTAAAACATTAATAAATACCCTGAAAAATTAGAGTACTAAATGTAAAATAAGTATTCAATCAGTAATTAATATTTTTCAATACAACCATAAATATTACATTTTAAATTTCTCAATGCTTAACCTTCAGTTTGAACTCATCAAAACTGTTTGTTTGCAAACATCCTCTGCTTTTCTTCTTTGGAAAAGGTGTTATAAAAAAAGCAACATTATGTTAAAATTGTACCTGCAGCGGGCACAAGCAAGTATGTTGGTAAGAATTAGTAAAAGGAGCTGACCTATCACATGGTGCAGCTCAGGCCCTACAACACAGCATCCATTTTCATAAATGTCATGTTGGAAAACTAAATAAATTTGTTTCACATTTTTCAGATTCTGTAAAATAGTTTTTGTGAGTTACTGTAAAAACCTTACAGATTCATACCAGTATCAGAATTGTTATTGTTTCTCTTCATTCCAGGCTTTATAATGGCAAATATAGTATTACTTAAGTCTTAAAATTATATTCATGAATAGAATGAAAATGACGTATTACCACAAAATTGAAAGGTTCTTTGGGACATAGTACATGGAAGATTTTTGTATTAAATTATTGTGTTATGTTATTTCTTATCAATTTGTAGTGAAAGTTACTTATTGCAATGATTTTGCATTAATGATATTTAATGTTTTTATAGTAGTTGTATTTGTGCTAGCAAAGACCCTATTGCATCAAGAATCAGTCTTTGCTTCCAATCAGCACCCCAACATTGTTTTATTATTTTATGATAACCATAATATTTAGGACCAATAAATAATTATGGGATACTATAGATAATCAATAATAGTTGATGCAACAATGTGCAAAGCAATACTGAATAAAATCCAGCTCATAGACTTGGAGATGAGGTTCAGAGCTAATTTACATTACACTCACCCACACTCAGACCCACAGAAACAAATGTCAATGCTGAAATACTAGACCATACTTTAAGAAAATTTTACTTTTTAATTCCCCCGAAAAAATATATAGTCACAAAATATTTCAGGAAAAGAGTTTATATCAAGGTTCTTGAATTGTAATAAGATATTGTATGTATGTATACATAAAGAAAGTCATAGTTTGCATTTTTAAAAGCAAACTTAAATTAATAATGAAAAAGAAAAAACAGTTATGACTGCATTTGTTAAGAAGTTTCAAAGTCAAATTCTTACCACTTTCATTTTTAATGGTAGAATGGCTTTAAAAAATGTATACCACATTAGTTGGTAAGAAAATCTTTGAGAGATATTCTTTATTCTTTTGACCAAATTATCCAAAAATTACATAAAACTTCAGTAACTAATGTTCTGCAGTATGCCAGAAATGAAAAATCTGTTGCATCGATGTTTATGTCCAGGACCTTTTTAGAAATTGTTTGTAAAATGAGCTCAAAGGGAGTTGGAAAGTTCATCATTATTTTCATTCCTATCACAACCTTTGGATTGTGGGGGAGGGTAGGTTTGAAGATAATTGAAAACAACAGTTATTCATCTCTAATCTAATATAAGTCACTAAATAGTTTTTGGGTTCACTGAGATTTACAGGCTCAAGATCAGTTCCCATGACAAGATGACATTCCTTGAATCCGCAAAGTGAGGTCACAAGACATATTGGTAGCAGTCTCATGTTTAGACAAATAAAATGGCAAGAACTTGGCAGTTCCTTTGGAAATATGAAGTCATAAAATATTTCAAGAAACTGCTATATGGCAGCTCGGATATTAAAGTTGACGGGTATCAAACAATGCTGGTATGCTATTAAGGTGTAATTTTAAACTATTTATGTCCATTTCTCAAAACTATTGTAGTTAAATATATTGTACGACCATAGTTGGATTTAGCAGTGCAGGATTTTGCAGTGCAGGATTTCGCAGAATACAACATTTCATCCCTGTTTGGGGCCTTCGTTAGGTATAACAAATATTAAATATTGTAACATAACAACAGAATATGAAATAACATTAACATGAAAAATTCATCCTATTCCTTACGTTCTTATAACATTCATTCCCAGGACTGGATTTAGGATCTGTAAACCCCTAGGCTTAATTTGTGGTGGGGACCCTTCTGGGGTAGTTATGGAATACTGCCCAGGTCAACAGGGGTCAGGGTGGGGGAACTTTTTTTAAATCTTTGACCTTGAAAATAGTGTTTTAAAGCACTGATTTGGTTAAAATCCACAAGATAAACATTAAAAAGTTTGTTTTTTACTACAACAAAATTGTATTGTTCAGTATTAGGAGAATTGATTAATTAATAATAAAATTGAAAATCTTTAAAGTCAAATAATATATTGTCATCACTTTTAAAAATACACTTAGAAAAACCCACCAAATGTATATGATTTTCATTTAAAAATGCACCATTAGCTATTCCAATTTTAAACATTACAAATTGTAATTTTAAGCAAATGTGCTGGTTTATTAATAAGCCTACAAGATAAAAGGGAACAACTGCAAAATCTTACCTATTTTAAATTCTTATAATAGAGATTTGTTCGTCTGAATCAATATCATCATTTTCAGACTATTTTTTTGCTTTAACACAGTTTTAAACACAATGTGAATTCGTTTGAGGATACTTATGATTGTTTTGATAAGTGGAAGTTAGTTGTTCTTTTGTCATGTAAAACTTGTTATCAGTTGATGAGGACTGTGTCCACTGTTGAAATATTGTGTTTATAACTGTGTTAAACCAAAAAAAAAATAGTCTGAAAATGATGAAGCTATTTTAAATCATTTTGATTACACTCCCTAGTACCTTCTGAAGTAGTAAGACCCCTAAATCATAAATGAAATTAAGTAATTATATAGGATATCTTGCCTTTAGGTCCAATAAAAATAGGCCCAAAACAACTTTGATTGTAAGGTACCAACTCATATTTGGTATCAGTATAGTTTTGTAAATTCACAAAATGAATTCCTTTGAGATGAAAATATCCTTTGGTTGATCATTATAAAGCCCTGATGAAGATATAGATTATATCAAAACATTGGCGTAACAAAGAAAATGTTTTATTTGGGCCTGAACGCAAGATATCCTATTTATTTAATATGGAGGTTGAAAATGTGATCAATGAAATCAAGTAATTTACATAGAAATAAATTTTAAGGAAACAGAATATATAAGCTTACAAAAACATTTCAATATTTATTTGTGAACCTTCACTCACTAAACCTATTCTATGAACATGAGTGTCATGAGTCATGATGTGGTAGTACAATGTGAAAACAAAACGATGCAGGTCTTCAATTGTCTGCACTGCCAATATCATATCTTGTAAATTTGAAATTGTTTGATTAATTTGCCAAGTGTTAAAATATTCTGTAGTGCAGGTCCCTAGGCACTTACCCATGTAACCTATGCTTAAATATGCTTCTATTCATTACATTAGCAGAAAATTTGAAAACAAAACAAAAAAACAACAGAAACTCCCAGGAAATGCTGTGTTACCTTCTTATATGATAAAGTATGGGAAATTAACATGTCACCTTCCCTGAGGCATTGAAATGCATGGAGTTTAGAATTTGAGGTAGCTCTACTGTTCCTTATTATTACCTGTAGCCAGTGTGGAATACAGTTAATATCTATATTTTCTACGTAAAGCCAGAAGATGCAGATAAACTGTGAATGCACCAGCTAGTGCCACTGAAATCCTGCCCCCACCCCTCCCCAGATGTAGAAATATAAAGTAAATAAATACTGTTATAAAGAAAATAAAATAATGTCATTTCATATATCTCGATGTCAAGACCATTTCTTAAATAGAATGCATTACCTCAATAAACTTAGTACTTCATCGAAAAAAAAAAAAAAATAAGCCAATCATATAATACTAATTAAACACAACTTGCACCAAAAAAGATATTTTTTTTTGCATACACATGGTACAGCCATAAATTTCAATTTAAACAGTGGGGGTGCTAGTTTTGTCTAAAGCTTGCCCTAAAGCTAGAATCCCCACATTGACCGAATAGTAAAATTTTCAGATATTTCAAATGTTTGAATTAGGCACAATTTAGTACAGACAAAACAAAGATTTTTAATTAGTAACAAATGATTTTTGTAAACAAATTACAAAAATGTTAATAGTTTTGCAAAAAAATTAACAGAATCAATTCTACATCGAAGAAGAAAAAAAAGAAACTTTTATTCTATTACTGTTTTCCGTAAGATGCACATTATTGAAAAATGCTAATCAATGAATGTTTTGGTTGAGATTTATTTAAAAACAATAATTTATTGCAGATTTTGATAGATTCATGTTTTAAGAATTAATGCCCGATGCCATTAGGAAAAATTGTTAAAATTAACAGAAATGCAATATTATTCACAGAGTGTAGTTCCATGCTGTATGCTTATTGTTTATTATAATTTATATCAATAAAGCTCCAGGAAATTATATATATATAATAATAATTTCCTGGAGCTTTATTGATATAAATTATAATAAACAATAAGCATACAGCATGGAACTACACTCTGTGAATAATATTGCATTTCTGTTAATTTTAACAATTTTTCCTAATGGCATCGGGCATTAATTCTTAAAACATGAATCTATCAAAATCTGCAATAAATTATTGTTTTTAAATAAATCTCAACCAAAACAATTCATTGATNTATAAGTAGGGAGCTTAGTTCATGCTTGATCAAAAATTCAAGGGGTCAGAAATATTTAATAGGCATGAAGTCTTGGGATTAGAAGGGACAAAAATATTTAAGAGGATGGTCAACCTCCTAATATGTTTTGAGAATAGGTAATATGTTTCCCCAACTGATCAAACTGAAAATTCTTGAAATATTTATAATTTTGAATCCACCTCTGCCTTAGGGCCCTTGATTGGAATTGATGGGATGGTCCCTTGCTTGCTTCCATAGAGTAAATTAGTTGTGTTTTTTTCTTCCACGTGGTCATACGCAGTTTGTACTGTTTTTTGACAATAAATTTA
This sequence comes from Laupala kohalensis, assembly GCA_002313205.1. NCBI lineage: Eukaryota > Metazoa > Arthropoda > Insecta > Orthoptera > Trigonidiidae > Laupala > Laupala kohalensis. The sequence goes on along the minus strand of NNCF01127933.1, from coordinate 62,150 downwards.
TTTATTTATTATAAAAAATAAAATAGTAAAAAATTAAACAATAATGAAAAAGAGAGATGACTAAAGTTTACATTTGGACATATTTCTATTTTACTGAGGTGAAGGCATTCCTATTATTTTGTAAGAAATGATTTCATAGCTTTTTGGGAGAAATTCTCTCATTGTTTATCAGTTACTCAATGAAGTCCTACATGCAGCAATTTCTAAGTAACCTTCAATTTGCATAAGGTGAATTTAAAGGGAATATTTATTTGGTTTTTATTTATTTATTTTTAGTTAGTTAGTTTTTATTTTTGCCTGCGAACTAAGTCATTACAGAGCACATTTTATTTTCGCTAATTTTGACGCCTCTTAGCCAGGCTGCTTCCGCAGCCGATTCCATCCCTGCCAATGAGAGGCGGTCATTTTTCTTCTACCGTTTTGCTACATCCTTTTATCCTTTAGCCATTTTTTATATTTATATTTCGTACGTCTGTCTTCCTTTCTGTCTCGCTAATCAGTTTTCTCTCATTCCGTGTTCTGCTTTTTCTCTTCATTTCTCTGTCTCCTTCCTAAGAATGTCTCGATGAACTCCCAGCTGAGTGACACATTCCCTAAATTTATCATATCTCTCCTTTGTGGTTATGATATTATTCTTGTTTCCTGAGTAAAGAGAATAATTCCTAAAACATCTCAAAAGGATAACGCTCGCCACATTACCACAAAGGCAACACACGATGCTCCTGAAGCTGTAAGCCAGTGCCAATAAATTCTACGGACCTGTCATATTGAGCACGTGAGGTGCATGGGACGAATCCTGTCTCGTCTCTTCACTGATATGTCAATCACCCAGCCACAGTATTCAGTGAACGTGGGACGCTCTACCTCTAGGGTGATTCCCCTTCTTCGCGAACGTGTTCTCAATTTTACGTTCCTGTGCATATATCCGCAACGGATCCCCGTTGAATATATATAATATACTCATGATTAAATTCAATTCATACACATGAAAAAATGTCCTGAATGTCTCAAGAATCCCATGTAATAATGAATCCAGGAACCATTTTTGTCTTTTCATCATGTGGTACATATGCCCATACCTCTGAAACTTACTTCCATGTGTATCTGTGCATGTAACTAGGACTTCTGACTAGGATCACAAGGTTCTCTCAACGATAACATGAACTAATTATACAGATAAATTAATTATTTACAGCTACATTTTCGATTTAAGAAACCCTGAGGATGTAACTCCAGTGTACCAGAACAGGGGCTCTAAATTAATCGTTAAAGTGGGCATATTGAGCAAATTTTCATATTCTCACAGCATATAAAATTAATCCATTTAATATATTTATGGAACTGGTTTTGTGTTTTTAATATCTCATGAAATCGATGTCCAATTTTCTATACGGTAATTACCAGAAAATATTTCGAATGTTCAGAAGCACCCTTGTTTTTCGACTTCGTACAGTTCACTCATAAAACATCTCGCCCGCTAAGACACGATCTCTACAAGGTTTGTCCGGGAAGTAAGGCAAATGTTTTTTTTTCCTGCGTTTCTACTGGTCGTAGCGCGTTTGAATTGGTTGGGTTAGGTGGAGGGAGGCTTCCGCTATCCAGCGATGCCAAGGTCAGTGTGTTCTTAACTCTGGGAGCGTCCGGATCATTGCCTGTGTCACGACGCGCGATGTAGGACAAGCTCGAACAGCGGTACGTAATCAAATGTGCCAAAAATCTCGCCGACACCTACGCAATGATTATGGGCTCTTACGGGGACGCAGTTCTTTCGTATTCTCGTGTTTCGAGGTGGTAGAAGATGTTCAAGGACGGCCGGGAAGAGGTAGCCGATGAACCTCGATCTGGACGTCCTTCGTCAACCAAAAGTGGCCGGTGTGCGAAATTTGTTGAACACGGATCGTGGATTGAGTGTCCTGATGATGAAAACTTGAGAAAAACTTCTGAAAACTACGCTGATGTGCTGGAGAGATTGAGAAAAATGGTCATCCGCACGAGAAGGGAGATTGCCGCCTTCTGGACGCTCTACAAAGACAACGCTCCGAGCCACACTGCTCTGCGCGTTCGGGTGTTCCTGTCCAAGAATAACTTCGTAACACTGCTGCAGACTCGTACGTTCCGGACCTTGCCCAGGATGACATACTTTTGTTCCCCAGGATCAAATGCGCCTGAAAAAGTCGATTTGGGACAATTGAAAAGATCCAAACCGCTGTGACAAAGGCCCTTGAGGTTCCCGAAGACGCCTTCCAGGACGCGTACCGTACGTGGCAGAGTCGCTAGAAAAAGTGTGTAGATGCCCAAGGGAACTATTTTCAAGAGTTTGTACCTTTATCTTGCATACATTTGTCTAAAAAAATATATTTGCCTTACTTACCGGACAGACCTTGCAGAACGGTAAATGGAGACTAAAATTTACAAAATATTATCATGATGCCATGATTGCATTAACCTTAGTGCAAATTTGTGCATCAGTGAACTTAAGGCACAGTCATCCGGAATTAGGAACAATCTTACTAACGGAGCTCTGGGATCCAAGTCAATGATGAAAATATCTGATTGAGACAGAGCAAAGAACGAAATAATACGGGGAAGTGAGCAACTACGGTTCAGTATTCAATAAACCAGCAAAAATTACTCAAACTGTCATAAAATATAGTACATCTCAATAAGTTGTGAACACGATTTAAACTAAAGAAGAAATATATAACAAAGATTACAGCACGATCATCATAATTAAATTCCTGTTAAATTCGCAAGTTTTCGAAAATAAGTAAATAAACAAACTTTATAGTAAAAAAGCTGACTAAGTCACTCATTCATCACACAGAGAAAAAAATATTCGAGACAGGAACTGAACGGGATATTGTCTTTGTATTGTATAGATTGTAACAATTTGTATATTTTAAAAGGGTAAAATACGATGAATTGTGATTTTTCACATTTTTTCTATTTTCACTTTATTTGAGATGCCACATCAATTTTTGTACGTAAACGTTGTCAAAATAAATACCTAAATCTAAATTTTTTGTTATTTCACTTCTAAATGGGCGAAAAAGGGAGAAAAAAATTGCTGCGTTGTTCTCACTGTCACATTCATCCACGCAGTGTAAAGATTTGAATATAAAATTGAAGTTTTCATAGCAAGTTAAATTTCTATTGCAGAGGCTCACTGAAAATATTCGTAGAAATTCCTATTTTAAAGGGGGATGATTTAGGGCGAACATGTTATGAACTTTTGCCATATCACACGTACTAATAAAGATATCACTGATTTCATGTGTTATCGTGGTATTTTTGTCTACGCTTAATTATGACGAAGGGCAAACTGTATCCCCGCACCAAAATCTCCCGTGCGATGTCGGACCGGGTCATCACGTAGTTCATTTAATCGTCTAATGACATTTTCTTAATCATTTTATTAAATGAACACTCTGTGTTCTCAAAATAGAATCGGTAAAAATGCTTCTATTAAATCTATCAGTCAATTATATGGGCACTAAAATTGCTTCATCATTAAATTAATTGAAGTTGAAAATTTTGGGACAATGATAATTTGTCTCTCATGCAATTCTACATTATGATACTGTTTCTAGAGACTTTCAAAAAAAATCCAATTTAAATGTACGACGAAAGGAAATAATAGAGATTTAATAAACAGAAATATGTTAAATATGTCAGTTAAATATGTCAGATTACATAATAGTCCAAGAACCAGGGTATTTTTATATAGGTCACTGAGAGTTTATTTTTAAAACACTTCTTGAGATGGACGATCTAATGATAACGCTGATTTAGACCTCCAAGCTTTGCCGCTCGCGCCACCATGGCGGCGAATTTGACTTTTTCGCAATTATTTCGTTTTTCGTAAGAATTACGACCAAAATACTTATTATAAAAAGATAGACCATAATAATATTCAACATTTTTTGTACTAAACATTGTTTTGTCAGAATTATAGTTTCTGAGATTTAAAAATGTGAATTTTTCAAACTTTTTCAATTTTTATTTTCCCCTTAGTTTTGACGCGAATATTTGGTTTTGTTGTGTTTTACTTATCCTAAGTATAATAAGTCTAAATATCTTCAAATATATTGTAAGGAATAATTAATTCCTCACTTTTATTTGATTTATTGGTAATTGTTTGAAAATATTAAATGTTTTGAGAGCGAGAGAAGCATGCCGCGACCCGTTGTGAAGGACGTTAATGGAAGGGGGAGACGATATCACTTCAGAGGGTCAAGGCATTTTCCTTGTTCGAAGGGGAAGCCATCAATATGTCGAGTTAAGCGCGTCAGTGTGCCACGCGTTGATTTTGCGAGAGAAGGGACGAAAAGGAAATTAAATTAATGGGCAGAGGCATCGTTAAACTCTAAACTGAAAGGGACGGAAAATTACATGAGATTTCGGAAGGAAGGCTGGGCCAGTATCGGTGATAGATTCGGATGCATGTACAGGAGTATAGAGAGAGAAAACATGGAAAGTTACCAGAAGAGGGGTAGTGGTCTTTTGTGAAGCCCGTTGTGGCGAACTGATGAACGATGGAGGTTCACAGACAGAGGTAAAAATTAATATGGGTTAGCGACGCCACTAGACCCACGAAACGTTAATAGGAATGATTGACGAAGAACAGAAGGAATGAAAGGCAAGGCGACTGCGTAGGAATCGTCGTAGGACCTAGTATAAAGAAGCGTCAAAGAGATGCGTCGGACACGCTAAATTCAAAAGGTTCTCAAAATTAAACGTCGCTTCCTTAACAGATGAGGATCTGGATAGGATCACCGAAGGGTGTTAGGGAAAGAAAGTAATCCCGAGACCAAGAAAAATTAGAAAAATCTAGCCTGACGATCGGCTCGTAGGCAACATACGTCACAGCAAAACCCGCCAATTATCGCGACTCCACGTGGAGTAAGATTTAATCTTGATTTGACAAGAAAGATCACATGACGCCACGGGAGGAGGTGTGCGATCGCAAATTTCGGGGTGACAGAGTGGGGGTTTGACTACATAACAAGGAGCGGAGATGCTCCGAGGATTCTTATATTTTTGACTACGAGACGATTATTATATCTTTTATTAAGAGGATAATTATTCTATTTTGGCTACGAGAAGTATCACTCCGTGATTTGCTATGTGATCATAACTACGACTTCGAGATCACGAGCATATCATTATGCTTTTCGGAGATTTTAACTTTGAAAGTTCACTGAGAGTTCGAGTCGCAATAGTACTACCAGCAGTTTGATCAGTTAATTAGTTCCGGTCACTTAATTTTTGCGAGCAATGTCCGTTGATTGATACGGGTGCAAGTTCGTGCGGAATCGTAATTTACTACTCGGCCGTGAAGATTTATTTCATTGGCTGAAGTGAAGCGCCTATTAACTCTCATTACGCTAATTTATTACGGCGTCATCACCCTTCTGATTTTTGGGGAAGAACGATGAAATTTAACTTGGACGGCAGCAACGACGGTCAATGGACTCTGGAGTTGAATGGGACGACAGCGTGGGGGTAGAGTTCTTCCATGAATGACCTGGTTATATGACAGGCGTACTGGCCTCCTACAATCTTTTGGAAAGACGGCACATCACAAAGGTAATAACGAGTTGGCTGTGCCCAGTGCTCTCGTGTTATTTGGGTGCGAGAAGAACAGTGCATCGAACGTAAGTTTATCGCCCTAGCCCAGAACTCTTGTAAACAAATGTTATTACTTGAAGAATAAGGGCGAAGATGGACTTTGATCATTGGTACCCTAATTAATTCACTGTAAATTTTCGTGGCTGGAACAATTAAGACACAAGGATTTAATTTGTCCAAAAGAGAGTAATTTAAATTTGTTATCTGGGGTCATTGTGATTATTGGGGGAAATGTGCATGACAGGTTAGGAAATAAGAATGTGTAATTGTTTAAATAAATATAATTAAACCAATTGTACTAAATGACGTTTTCCTTTCATATGGAACTTATGAGTGTGTTTTCACGATTATAAGTGGGACAAACCCAGTCCATGTATTTAGAACCCCGTCTGGTGTTGAACGAGCTAGCCGCATAGAAGAGGTAAGTTGAGTGTTACCCACTACATCGATTTACCAAGCCACCCCCTATAGTTGTGTTACAATTGGCTTGCCCAATGTGGGGCTAGATTATATATATATATATA
>NNCF01127933.1:0-44779 GCA_002313205.1 Laupala kohalensis | reverse complement strand
GGGGCTTTAGGGCTTGTTAACGGCAAGGTCATTAGAGCCCTTAGGTTAGAATCAACCGTAAATGAAAGAAATAAACACTTAAGCATGTACATTTTCTCTCTATATATCTTTTTTAAATATACAAAATATTAATATATTTATGCAGATTTGTATTTAATTCGGTAAAGTGCATGAAGTGGTTTGCTGGTCGACAGCCGTTTTAATTGTTTATAATTGTCATGTTTATACTTTATAATTAATTAAAAGAATTAGATTAAGTAAAAGATTAAATCTCATTTCAAACTGTACTGAAACCCTCAATTTCGGCGTAAATATGTCGTGTTCAAATCATCGTAATTTGACGTTAATTTGCAAAATTAACATTAAATTGGTAATAAAATGTGAAATAAGAAAGTAACGTTTTACACTAACTATAAGTAACGTCGGTAACTAACAGTAAGATCTTAACCCCGGGAAGGTTGAGCGGTTTGCTAAATTAAGTGTGGAGGGGTTGGTAGAGTTTTGAGAAATGTCCTAAGATGTGAATAGTCACTTTCGTTTGCAAATAGTGTAATGTAGGAATATAAGAGATTCACGGGTAACACTTTACTTACGCAATTACTTACAGTTTATTACAATGTTGATGTAACGAAGCCGCCAGCGTATTATTTGATCACTTGAGCGTTAAAATCTATTGCGTCATGATTTTGTGACTTGCAATGCTGGCAGGTTGTACACGGAATATTGACGTTCCGCGAATCCAAGAACTGTTCGAGGAAAGCATGGCAACGTGTTAGATTTGCTTCTCGTGGAATAAAATCCTCGATACAACAGATAAATACGAAAGACGTGAAATTATCTTTCTATACGAAGAATATAATTACATCTGTACGACATCAATTGGAAGCAACGCAATACGTCGATGTTTTTGTTCATCAAATACTTCTCAATCAAGTACATCAAATAAAAGGACTAGCCCCAAATCAAAATTCTGTTCCAGTTGCAGTTCCGATTCAACTAAATTTACAAATATCGGTTCCAGTCCGGAACCGGACCTAGAACCGGAAAATATAAAGCTCTTATATGTTCTGGTTCTAAAACGTGTACTAGAAGAGTTATCATATTAATTGCTGAATAGTAATCGTAAATTATTTTAAGAATCATAGTTCAAAGAAAATAAATAAAAATCCTCTATTACTTTATTCTTACAATATTGCACTAATAAAGTGCATTTACATAATACGTATTATATCTAATTTATGACAATATTTTGATGAGAAAATTAATCACCATCGAACACATGCTCCCAAAGAATTATAGTTAAATTAAATTTATGTTAAATACAATTTGATTGAAATTTGCTGTTGAAATATTAAGAACAGAATCAATATTTTATGAACCAATATTTCATTCTTCCATTTAGGGTATTGGTCTAAGATTCGCGTCCGGTTCGAGTTAAGTCCGTTTTGAACCAGAGTTTCCTGTTACGACGATGCAGCCTGTTTTCCTTCTGTATCATGTTACGAAAAGTGAAGAGAAAATGATTGGAAGTGATTATCGCGACAGGAATGCTAAGTATTAAGACATAATAAGAGAAACGAAAGTAGTAAAGTAAACGTTTTCCTTTCATCCCCTCCCCCTCAATTTACGGGCGATTCTAATCCGTAGGATTGACGTAGTGAACCCGCGTAATTTTATGTATTTTTAATATTCAACTGTACTTGGGTACTTTATGTAATATATTTATAACGAGTCTAAAGTGTTTTATCTTCGGATGAAAAAGATTCTATCAACTTTTCAGTTTCTGGTTGCTTGCTGTGAGAAACGACAGAAATTCAAAAATTTAATTGAAACGTTAAATGTGCGCTTTTAAACGTGCCGTGTTCTCTAAAAATAAAAGGAAATTTTCATTTTATAAAAAAAAATTGTTCTTTTTAAACGTTCTGTTCTTACTTAGAACAGATTCCGTGCAGAGTTCAAATGAAAGGTTGACATAATGACGATGCCATCCTTTATTCAACAACCAGGACACATATGTCTACCTGATGGTACCACTTGTGTTGCGTCATACAACAAGAGGTTATGCGTGTTCAAAGTTCTCCAACATTATGAGTAGTAAAGGTGCATGTATAGCATGTATAGCAAATGTAATCACTTAAGGTCTCAAAATATTGGACTCGCGATGAGAGGCAAAAATCGATCCTCAAAATAAATAAAAAAAATGAACAAAGTTCCGTTTTTGTTTCGCTATTTCTGGAACTTAAACAAACGATTTTACAACAGTAAATTATAAATAAATGTATAAATATATTGTTTATTTGTTTAATAATTTACGAATCGTGATTGTACTCTACGAATATAAATTTTCAAAATAACATGAAAAAAAAAACCAATGTGAAGGACACCCCACATTTTCCGTTTCAAGTCTGCTGTTCGTGAGAAAGCTAACGGCGGTGGTCTGTAGATGTGGGGTTCCTGAACTAGAGGGTAAGAGTAGTCCTGCCGAGAGACATAGAAACACAAAACCGACCCCTGTGGTTATCACTCAGTGACACAGAATTTCGATTTGCGAGCTTGCTAGTTGTTCAGCAGAACCGAGCACTGGCGACAGGAGCTCAGACGACAAGAGTGGATCCACTGTTAGTTTTGTTTTTGTTTTTTTCGTGGGGAGGGAAGGGAGGGGGCTTATCTGCTCTTGCTTCCCAAATCAAAATGTTTATGACGTAGGTCCTAAATAATACAGGGAAAGTCAAAAAGGATTTATTTTGTTTTCACGCTCAATCTTTTGGTCATTTAATCCGATACATGTATTTGACACGTAGCCCCCACATGGGATGTACCGTGAGTGTGGGAGCCCATAATGGAGAAACAAATTGTGATAAAAAGAAAATTTATAATACCGGTGACGACGAGAAATCATTTTTTTTACAACTGTGCAATTAAATGTTGTAAGAATTAAATTATAAAATACTTAATCTCAACTTCACTCAGTATAGAAGAAGATGGCGAAGTAAATTACTTAACAATTCAAAGTATGTCTGAGATCGTCTATAATTTATCTGTAATAAGTAATTATCTATTGTTAATTACCTTAACCTACAATCACTAGAAACCAATATTAACAATAATTATGTTATTTTCGAAAAGAGTTCCAACTCAGATTATTCTATTATTAGGGGAAGTATCCTGATATAAAAACTGGCAACTTGACCCAAAGCTACTGGTACTTTTCTTTTGCATATCTAAAACAGTTAGAGGAAATCACGTCTCACCGGTAATAAAATAAAATTTGTAAACGTAGCATAGGTTATTTTATTGTTTAAAAAATAATTTGGGGTTTCAAGAAAATGAGAGAGAATATATGATATACCTTTTACGAAAGCAAACTTCACATCTATGTGCAATAAATTAACATAGTTCAATGTAAAAAAATGCTTCTTAAATAACACAAAAAACATGATTTTTGCCAGGCATAAATTATTCCCCTTGTTTGACGTTTTACGAGGCAAGTTTTGGGGACGTTAGGATTTTTTCCAGCTATCTGTTTTCGGGGGTGCTGATTACGAATTCCAACTTTGTCTCCAACGAAATTCAGAAAATATTATCAAAAAACATCAACGAAAACTTGCTCTTACTGTTTTTAGTTTTCTTCCATGAAATTCGACACTTTTGAAGAAAATACTTCCTTTTAAACTAAACAAAATTTCGTATTCGTTTACATTTTTTCCCATCGGTTGAATAATTTGCCCTCCTGAGATCGTTAAATATAGTATACTTCATCAATTTCCTGAAAATTTTGCAAATTTCCGAAATTTTGCTCCTTTATGCTGGTGTTTTTAACGAATACCCACTTTGCCGACCAACTATTCTCAGACAGTATCAAAAACGGACTACTTAAATGTAACTGGCGCTATCCATGTCAATTCCATACAAACCTGTCGTTCGCAATTTTTGTGTTTTCTGTAAATAATAATGCAAGCCTCGAATAGTTACAACAAAACCTTAAAATTCTGAATAGTCTTATCACTTCTTTATACTTTTATATGTTGATGATGCAATACATGGAAATCATCACCAAATTACTCTATCCTTACTGGATTTTAACATTCGTGTCAATTAACTTACTTTTCATTCAATTCATCATATTCCTAATCTTCTTAGTTCTTGAGAGTACTTTTCTTCGAAAACCTCGTATTTAACTTCAATATTTTTCTTCCTTCCCCAAATTAATATTTATAACTCTCCGAATAATACGAGCCTTCCACCTGAAGATAACTTCTTGTGCGTACAATACAAAGCACCCGACAAATGTTTTACAGTAAAATTTGAAATAAGCGAACTTCAATTTAAAATCTTGGTAAAAAGCTCAAATCTCAAACTATTAGGATTGAAAAGAATAAATGGTTGAAAAGAAAAGACAGAATTTTTAATTTTTATTTTTATATTCAAAAGTCAAATCATTAGTTAGAAAGGTTTCCCACATTGTCAATAAATATATACATTTACTGTCTAAAAAGCAGTTGCAACTGCGTATGACCACGTGGAGGACAACTAATTTACTCTCCGGAAGAAAGCAAGGGACCATCCCATCAATTCCGATCAAGGGAATCAATTTGGAATCGGGTAAAAAGACACTGGGTAGGATTCTGAGATAATTTGCTTAAATCACGATTTTTAGTTCACCGTCTGATTTATGATTAATAATTAATCGCTTTGAAGCGTCTTCGTTATTGCCGTTTAAAGATTGAACCATCCTTCTTTTAGTATCATGGGAAACATTTGAATATAAAAATGCAAAGCCAACAGCTTCAGATAAATACCAAAAATGGCTTGTTAACTTTGCAGGGGCTGCCGGACTCTTAACACCGCGTTTTCGTGTTTGCAGTTTATCAATTTTTGAAAGAAAAAAACAACAACCGTGATTGTTGTATAAACTGCAAAAATCACTTGTAGTGTACTACGATCTAACATGAAATTTGACAATGAAAATATTTACATCCCGCAAACCTATTTCTTCTTCTTTTTTCTTTGAAGCTAAAATTGATTTTAATGTGTACATTTTCCGAGAATATAAATGTAACGTCGGCGCCAGGACACGCCAGCAACTTGCAAAATATTAATAGCTCTTTGTATTTTCTAAGCAGGATGCTGTTAAGAATATGACAATAAGTGGCCGGTCCGCGCTAAGACGGACGTGCGACGAGTTTTCCGTGTGAAGGCATTGTTCAAATAAACCCTTTTCATCTTAAGGAAAGTTTGTACCAGTGTATTCAAAGACTAATTCCACGAAGAAAGAAAGAAACTAAACAGGTGTTTGCGAAGCGCCGGGGTGACGCGCATAGCGATTCGTCCTCTACGGCGCGTCCTCTGCATTCCTAGAAGTGCCTGCACGGTGGTGGCGAAGGCGTGGTCATTCGCTGATCACGTGACGTCTAGTACAATATATATTGCGAGGTGTGAACCTCCTCGGGGATTCATTCTTTACAAAGGAACGTAGAGAGATCCGTCAGCACGGACAAGTGACTGTACTAAGTTTTGGTCGTGGAGACCAGTTTGTTTTGTTAAGGCTGCTGCGGTAGACTTAATGAATTCATTACTAGGTGCGAGGGGCGTAACTAGTTTCAGTTAGTTGTTGGGTGAAAACAACTTATCTTATCGAAAGAACCGATAACCTGAGGGTTTATTAAAATTTAATTGTCTTCAACTATATTTTACAAAGCATAAACGATGCTCTCTTACAGTATTATTTGTCTAGTCAACGATTATTAGATGTATTGATGATTTTGGGAGTTTGTGTCTGTAAACAATTCAGATTTCATGTAATTTGTAATAAATCCTTATTTATTATTATTACACGTGAGTTTGGTTGCTCGGGAAACCGAGCTGGTGGCAGCGAAAAAAAACTACCATAGGGATTTTGGTATGTATGTGGACCAAAAGAATAAATACATCACATCAGGGTTGAGTTGTGATGTTACAATAAAGCTTTTGTCATCCACCCAGCGTGTTGCATTGCTCCCGGAAGTTGGAAATTATAATTTGCTGGGGTTCCCCCCCCTCCAAAAAAAAGTACTATTCCGTTTTCAAAGTTCTATTCGTTAAGAGAATATCTAAAAAGAACCAACAAGCTAATACTTTTACATAATATTACCTGTATCTGCTGCAAGACAAATGATAAAATTGCATATTCTACAGAATTCAGTGCCTCAGGAATGATTTTATCATCGATACCCCCTTCAAATTTTGATGTATTGATGTTTGGCCAGAATTTCTGAATTCTTTTAAATTGCCCAACATCTGGACCTATAGTCGTCAGTGCAAGAATTCTTTAGAACACATCCTTCAGAATAAGCTCATAAATGTAGTGACGACGTAGAAAGTACATTCAATATTTATCAAGTTTTTGTTCTAATCGGAGACAAGTTCTACTTCGTGCACCTGAACATAATTTTTAGTGTGTAAAATAAAATAAAAATTTGGAATAAAGTATTATGTATCTTTAAAAATGATTCACATACAATGAAAAATTCATAATATTTTGAAATTATTTTAATGAATAATGCATCAAGAATCTTGAAAAAGTAAATGATTTATTGAAAATGTATTAATTATTTTTTATTTATTTACTTTTTTAAGTTGACCTAATCATTGTTATGTAAGTAAAACTATATGTAAAAGAGATAAAAAAAGTTAAAAGTAAAGAGATGGACTAAAATAGTTAATTATAGTTACTGCTTTATAAATTTTCAATAGAACAAAAATATACACGTAAGTCTGAAATGTTATATAGATATCATCGATCATCGTGAAGGTATAAATATTCATTGCTTAATGAGTAATCTTGACAACCAAAATTTCAACTGTGAAAATTATTGTTATATCCTGAAAAAAATTTACTTTCCTGAAAAATGATTCAATGTATGTCACATTTTAAGGCAGCGAGTTAACAAATTCGTTTCTCAAGTGAAATTTAGTGTAATGAGTGACGAAAGGTACTATTTTTATCAAAATTTCAGAAAGAACTATGAAAGTTTGATGTATTTTAAGAAAGTTACAACATTTTAACAATTGATAATAAAAAACTTTTTTTTTGTACGGTCGAATCTACACGTGGGAAAGATATGTCGTAACTACGACCACACGAAACTGGCGACTGCCGACGAGCCGAAAATAGAGTCCGGTTTCGATAACTGACGTTATTTCCATCTGGTCATAGTTACTGTAAAAATATTAATTTTAACATAAATATGTTCAATGATTTTTCTAAATTGTTTAATTTCGAGAAGCTGTTGACCAAGCGTCAATATTTTCATCTTCCTTCTTTTCTTCAGTGTTAATTTTTTATTCAACCAACATTCACCTGAAAGTTTAAGAAATAATAGGTACTTGCTCCCAGTTTTTTATGTATGTTGTGCATCTAAAATTAAGTAATGTACTAGAAAGACATAAGTAATTGGTTCCGACGAAAAAAAAAGAAAATTTATAGTTCAACGTAATCCGTAATAAGAATCGAAATATTTTAGTAGCCTTGACGTCTATGATTTCTAATATAACTTCGAATAAAAGTCGAGAAACCCAATTCTATACGCCATTTCGTACAAAATTAGATGCAAAGATACTGTATAATAAGCATAATAATTACGTCCATTACGGTTCACGTTAAAGAAACATAGGTATCAAAGTAAATTAAACGATTGTGATGGAAATGTGGTAATTTGTTGATCATCGTTCGAGATTTTTTTGTCTAACCCTCTACCAGAAATTAAAAACATTTAAAGCCGTTAGTTCTGACATAATAGGCTGGTGTCGACCTTCCACTTCGGTACATTTTTTGTGAATCTCTTTCTTAATTCACTGTGTTGAACATTTTATCAGCAACATATATAAAGGTTTATTATATAGATTAATAAGGCTCTAAAATCTCGGTTGCGAAACAAAAGTAATTCTAATTATAAAATTAATAGACGAACCTTTAAAGAACCGATGGGTACTGCCTCAAATTCCCTTTTCTCGGGTATAATTGCAATTACCTTTCGTTTGTAGTTCATTAGCTATTATGAAAGCAAGGTCGAAAATTGAAGTGCGCAAATAAAATACAGAATTGCAATTAGTTCAAAGTATTTTTCAAGAGCTAAGCTCATTTGTCAATTAATGGAGCAAGAAAAGACAATGAAGCCCGCTTTAAACAAACTTCCCGCGCGTCATAACGTGTTTGCTTTTCTGACCTGTAGATGGCAGCATTACCAATTTAGTTCTCCTGCTGGCTACAATACAGCGCCACCATTCTTACATTCTCCGATCCTGAAAAAATTGTCAATGGAATTTACGAAGTAAAGTGAGAGAAATAAATGGAAAAAAATTCACAAAAGTAGAAGGAAATCGTAATTATTGAAATATTTTTTCACTACTTTGATATTCATAATCGTATTGTCCTCTTCGTGCTCATACACATTTTAACTCATTTGTAGGCAATAAATATGATAGACATATCATATGNATTTGTAGGCAATAAATATGATCAGATAGACATATCATATGCATATGTCAACCCTTAATTGTTTCTTCTCACTTAAAGTGACAGTTGACTCTAAAAGAACTAAGTCACTATCCATTACCCTATGAAACATATAAGATCATCATACTAATATATAAAAAATAAAAATTTGTTTGTATATTTGTTACATGTGATTGTGAAAACTAAAACGGGTACACAGTTCATTTTTTTCCCTAATGAAACAGATAACATAATTTAAAACTGTTATGTTAAAGTTATTAAACAAGTTCCTTATTAATACATTAAATAAATATTATTGAACCCTCTATGAAAATAGCCTATTTTGTATATACGCAATCCGTTAAACGTAGCTGTATAACGCGTATTATCCTAATTATTTACAAATTTCGCTGTTTCAAAAATACGTAATTCATTGAACTTACCTTAATCATATAAAACTAACCCTAGGTACATACAACCCGAGAGTAACCGGGCAAATTGACTAGTAAGATTATATTTTTTAGTCATAATTTTTTAACACGTGTATTATTGATACGTATAATGAAATTCCTGATATATACTCGTATATTCGTGTGATGCTTGTCCCTTACAGTATACTGTTACCATGAAAAAGGAAGTAAATAAAACTAACCAAATAATGGATAAATTAATTTAAATTAATAAGACAATATAGAATGGTGACCTGGCATGAGTGTGTGCAAAATTTCAAAAATATCTATCCTGGCATAGTCAAAAATTTAATTACACAATGTCTAGAACAGATATTACAAGTTGAGAAAAACGTTCGAAATCAACTTTATAATACAACACCCAAGTTCATATTATTTAAAAATTAATCTATAGTATATTCTGCTTGGTTCGCAACTTGGGCTTATTACGTATAACCAACAATTTAAAGGTTCAAACGTGTCTTGTTCATATAATTATACATTTCCGTTCACAATTAATATAAATATTATCCATAAAATCATGACATAGTGACCAAGTAAAGGACACACGAAGAAATTTCTACTGCACATCTTGATGGATTTTTTTGCTACAATATTGTTTTAGTTATTTGTTCAATATAATCATGCAATTCCACAAAGCTCATTTAAGATACTTTCTCAGTCGCATATATAAGTAGATTGTATGAATTTAGCGAATAATATTGTTTCAATATGGAAAGGAATCTAAGCTCTTTGTGTTTTGACTAGAAAGGATTTTCATGTTCTTAGAAGATATGTGTAGAATAATTATGTTATACGAGGAAAGTTTCATTTTTCATTCCTATATCCCAATATTCTTTTCTGAATCATTTTCGTGTCATTCACTTTTCTCTTTTGGCATGCCACTTTTGGTAAACGACTACACTGACTAATCTTATAAGAATTAAATTCTCTGTTCTAAATTTTAAGAAAATTGACACAAATGGAAGATCAATTAATGTTCGTACATAGATACAAACGAGATGATTTAGTACAAAGAACATTTGAATTTTAGCAAACCTATCCAATTCCTTTCTTTTGTTGGGGGTAAACCACTTATCCCATTATATCACAACTATTTTGAGTTGTGTTGTTCCATCACAATATTCACTCTTATCATCATTCGCACATAACCCTTCTCGAGGAAGAGCATGGATGCGCAATTCCTGTCACATGAGGTCAGTAATCCCTTGTAATTCCTGTCACATGAGGTCACATCTCATCCTTCCTCCCCAACAATTTGTGAATACCATAAGAAGTGGAGACTAGGAAGAAGAAGTAGTTATTCAAATTTTTAGTAGTCATGCTGAACATGTCATGCTTTAGTAGTCCAAGGTGTCCAGAACTCGGGAGATTTCCTAAGCACCTTGTACCTCCTTTTACACCAGCCATGAACTACAATACTAAAGTGTTGTCTAGAGGTAGATATCACCCATAGTAACAGTTCTATTATCCCATGTGTTTAAAAAAACTCACCAGTTAATTTCGTGGGAGTTCTCCTCGACACTAGACTAAACTGAAAAGAAAAAAACCCACATTAACTACTGATTAATAAAATCCCACCAACTGAGATAATATACAATAAAATTATTCTTCTCCCAAAAGAATGCTCTGCCCCCTATATGCATGAATAATTAGACCTCTTCTCCTATTTGCTTGTCACATGGCGGCAGCTGGTATATGGTATTATAAAAATAAAGAAATTCCAAAACAATTTCTTGAGAAAAGCAATAAAAGCTTCATTTGTATTATAAATAAATTCACATCAAACTACAAATATCTTTTGTATTCAAAAAAATTGCTAAAATATCTAACAACTTCTTCCTCAAATTCCATCAAATACCGGTAACGTATCATTTTGAACTAGGAAAAGATTATCTTACTAGACTCAGAATTCAGAATAGATACCCTCTCCACAAAATCTAAGATTCGTTGAGAACTCCATATGTGATCGCTTCTTGAATATATTGGAGGTACCAATGATTCCCTCTAGTATTATATAATGATGCCATATTCAAACAACAATAAATAAACTAAATAAAAATATATCATATCAATTGAGTATCAATCAATGAGACAATAGATATCAATTGAGTATTTATCAGTAGAACGGCGTGAAGCGCCAAAATTTGAGAAATTAAGATATTGCACTAGAGAAATGCAAAAAGTCACAGTGAATTACATATCAAAAGGGCAAAGTCCACAGAACACTATATACCTAGCTGGTTGAGTTCCCAAGACCATCACAAAATGGCAGCAATGACCCTGGCCAATTTCATAAGAGAGGTGAGATGTGCCATTCATTTATTTTGCAGTCAATGGATTTGAAGTGAAATAAGTGAAGTGTATTATAATGCCGCGAACTTGGGAAGTGATGAGACGAAAAAATCGTAAGTAAACTTGAGACTAGTTGTAAAATTCCGATAATGAAGAAAAGGTAGTATGTGAAAGACATACATCCTACAATGTCCCACGTTATCTCATCAGTTTACGACCAAAATGAAGAAAGATCTACAGGCTATGATTCCTTATTTGCCTAAGAAAGAGCGTTTAGAGCATTACAGAAGATCTATAAAGAATAAGTGACATATATCACTATAAAAATGAGATTGGACTTAGCACCTTTCACAAATTATGTTGTTTTCTCCTTCTCATATTTTATAGAAATCATGAAACTATAATTTTGTCAAAGAGTTACCATTTGTTCCTTTTCTTAAAGTTTGAAGAATAAAGGATTAAAAGTGTGTGATGTATGTATCCCGGGTTTTTCTCCGGTTTTCCGTCAGGTAGAGGTGGATTCTTTATACCGGTTCTCTAGGCTCTGACTAAGGGCGGTGTAAATTGTATTTTAATACTTACGATTTATAAACACCATTTTCCGAATAATCTGTAGTTTGATAATAATTCATATTTGTGATATAAATTTTTTGTGCTATAAATTTTTGGTGCTATTTGTGATATAAATGTTGCTACAAATTTGTCGATATTCTATTGATATGATAACACATCTAACTTTTTATCTTATTTAGGACTTTTTGCTTAATTTTTTGAATCCGTCTCTGCCTTAGGGCCCTTGATCAGAATTGATGGGATGGTTCCTTGCTTGCTTCCGGAAAGTAAATTACTTTATTTTCCTTCACGTGGTCATACGCAGTTTGCACTGCTTTTTCGACAATAAATTTATTTATTTATTTAAATAATAAAATAAGGTGTAGATATCAGTTCAGACACGAATATTGCATCAGTATCTGTAACAGTACGGGTCAGGGTAGTTGTGAGATACAGCAGCACATCTCAATAATTTGTTCTCCTTTGGAAGCGGATTTACTCGAGTGCATTGCATTCTCGCCCTCCGCCTTCGCAGTATCGTAGATCGCTTCTGAACGGACATTCCAAAGTGTTCTCTCTTCCCGACCACCACGGTATGGGATTTCGGAAACATCCGGGCAGTGTGGCGCTCCAACCCTCGCACCATCGACGAATATAAACGCCTCGAGAGTTTGGGGAACTCAGACCACTCTACAAGTCATCAAGCACAACACATAGTTCATTATGCAGATTCGTCAGGTAAGAATACCACAAATCACTCAAAAATTAATTGTAGGGGAGCGGGGGGTTTAAAGTAACGGGGGTAAGTAGTAACACTCAATTTTAATAGGGAATTTCAACAGTTTTGATTCAAATATCGCGCTTAAATTCTGCCTGATAACGCAAGGTATTACGTAAGCGACGCCAGTGCCACGCAAGACCGCGCTGCGAGAGGACGAGTGAATGTGCTCCGATTTGGCCAGGTATCATAAAACATATACTCACGTAATTTTTTATTTTCGCTATCGTACATTCTATTAATGATTGTTTGATTTTTGTTGTTTGAATGGTAAAATATCCAACTTTGATTTTAAACATTGAATTCCATATTAAGTTTTATAGTTTTAAAGAAAATTAAAAAAAAATATTTAAAATGAGCTGATGGGGTAGTTTCTAACAAAAAACCGGGGTAAGTGGTAACATGTTACTACTTGCCCCTTGTGCATATATCTTTAGTAAGTATGACGGTAGTGTATTATTATGTCGGTATAATAACGATTTGACTAATTTTTCACTAACAAAGATCAGACGTTTTCCGAAGGCTCCTCTGCGAAAACAAACCACACAAAGTAGACGTAAGAGAAAAACTAAAAAAGAAAGAACACGAAGAGAAAATTGCTAAAAAAGGAAAACAATCAAGTAAACTAAAAGATAAATCAAGTAAGAATACAAATACAAAGATGGTAGAAAAGGAAAAGATCTAAAAAACAATGAAGTGAATCAGAGAGCTAAAAAGAAAATTTTGAAATCTGATACAGAATCTGAAGGTGATAAGTGTTTTTGCCTCGCATGTAGAGCAACATACAATACACCTAAAGGGAAGTGGATTCAATGCTTGTCATGTCAAATGTGGGCCCATATGAAATGTGTCAGCGTGGATACATATTCTTTTATATGCCTTAACTGTAATTCTGATTGATTTAAATTATTGTAAAGACTGATTAAAGGTTGTGATTAATTTAAGAGATATATGCCATATTGTTTAGATAGTAAGTTTAAAACTAAATAGATAAGGAAAAGTGTTACTCTAATTATTTTATTTTAAAGTCTTTAATTATCAGAACTGATTGTTATGTTTCTATTTTAAGTTTGATGATTAAGAAGAGAAGTGATTTGTTCATTATCTTTAGTTGGACAAATTGCCAATTTATTATTTTTTATTAAAGCTTTTACCACGTTAAGAAGTGTTATGTTACTACTTTGTGTTAAAATAACGATTTTATATGCTGCACCAACTAATTTATTATAAAAACCAATATTTCTTGATTATTTATGATCAGTTTATCACAAGAAGCACCATGTCAATTTAAATCATAATTATGGTAATTACACTTTAATACAACTGATATGGTATTAACTAATCTAAATATGTGTTGTGAAAGTTATTAACAAATGAACCCCGTTTTTGCTAGCAAATATACTACCAAAATATTTATTGTTTCTACTTGCCCCGAGCGTGTGACAACTAGCCCCAAACACGGGGTAAGTTGTAACAATTACCTTTTGTTAAGTGTCAAGAAAAAAGAACATGGATGATGATTTTTAATTATGTGTACTTGAGCAATTAAATTTTTCACAGAAAGAAAAATATTTGTATTTTATAAATTGCAAGAGAATTTCTGAAAATTGTTACAACCAGCCCCCTTTCCCCTACTGTAGAACGTTTTTACTCTGACTCACGGTTTTACCGGATCAATTGTTCTCATTAAAATAATCTTTTTTAATTTACCAATCAACGAAACTGAAGAATAGTTTTGCATGCAGACGTTTGTGAGTGACCTATACCACACAAAACTTGATGTTATTTACTTAATTTAATATACCTTTTTTTGGAGTAAACATTTCAATTCGTAATACAAAACTAAGTATTACGTGTTCCGGATAGATTTTTGTCAGATGGCTTAGGGTGTATTGGCCCTTACTCTTTCAATGGCCTGACCTGCATTGGTCCTTACACTGCATTTCATCATTGTTTGGTAGTGACTCGCAAAATGAGCTTTTCTTAGTACTAAATGTGCTGTAAAAATGTTTATTTAGTTTTATACAAAATAAATGACAAGTGTTCCTCTCCCTACTTCGGTTTATTGTTCACTTAATATCATACAGATAATATGGATCTTTATCGGTTCCAGTGAGTCCAGCAAGTTACTGCACCTTCGAAGTAAGTAAATGAGCGGAAATTGAATTGTATACAACACTGAATAAATAAAATTTAATACATTTCATGTACTCCTTAATGTTATTTCTACAATTACCATTTTAATTCACTTTTTAAAAAAAATTGTGATCATGTCAGTACGATTAAATAATTTAATAGCAAAAGAGTAATGTAAACGAATAATTTTTTGTTCCAGTTCATTTTCGTGAATGTGTTATTTCTGGTGTTCATGATGTCTAATGTACTATGCAACAACAATATAGTAGTGGATGGCAATTGCAACCTTGCAAGCGAATACTACGTAAGTATATTTTTTCCTTTGCTTTCTATGAATATTTAAATATCCAAATCTTTAAAAAATATTGTAAATATTGAAACAAAATCTTTTTCACGTTTAGGTTTAAGTAATAGATTTTGTAGATCATAATCATGTTTCCGCCTCGGTTAGTGAAAAATCCACTGAATAAAATATTTTAAAAAATTGGACAAATTTTTTATATATTTATAAGATTATATAGTTTATGTGAAGTAACATACAGCCCTAGAATAACGTCTAAGTTTCCTTTTGCTACGACATGGTAATTTCAACAAATGCTAGAAATCTACACTTAATGAGGCTCGAGACGGAAGTTCTTTGGAGACCACCATTTCAAACCACACACAAAATGTGTCTGCATGTGAAAAATTACGTATGAACATATGAAATAGGAGTTGCAATTTATTAAAAGCTAAAATGTCACTTACTTTACTATTATAAGATAATTAAGGTAGTACTAGCGTAGGTAGAATTAAATAACTAAAATATATAATCTACATAAATAAACAGAGTATCTTATATTTATTGTGATTTCAACTTGAAAAACATACCTCACCTGCCATTTAAGTGAAGTAATAGCAATTATAATCGACAGTGTAATACATTGCGTCTTATGGAGAAAACACTTATTTTCAAAAAAATTATCAATTTTTAAATCACGAAAGTGAGAGAATTTTACTTTGATTGGTAGCAAATTTTCCGTAGAATTTTTTATATACTTCTGTCTATAGGTCATCGGACAGAAGTATATTTCACTTTTTCCAAGGTGAGATGCATAAACCACGAAAGTGTTGCACTCGACCGCTATACATTTACACGTTCTTACGTATTTCAATCGAGTAAGAGTTTCTGAATACCGTTTGAACTGTACCACTAACTGATGTATTCAAATTAAGTCATGTTTTTCGTCATTATTGTCCATTTGGCTGTGTTTCAAAACAATTAGAATAAAAATTAAGAAAACAATTATACATCTCTGTGATTTGACTAAATTGGGGCGTTAGTCCCACCTTAAGGAATATTTAAGTTCAGAATATTTAAGATTTTACATTATTTTACGGTATCCATTCGGGAACCCATTAGGGAATGAAGACCGGGGCGAACCTACCCCTAACGACTGCCTGCACGAAAAAAACAACAACCTGAGATGGGGTAGCTAATGTATTGGCTGCCAGCCGGACAGACAACACATGAGCTCGCAGAGCTAACATCTGTCTGCTATGACGTGAAATTTCGTCCTTCTCTATCACAGCGTACAGCACTAGCTCTCACAGCTTAAGTAGCTAGTCTACAAGATAAGAAAAGGAATCCTATTGTAGAAAATGATGCCAACAAGTAAGCATGTAATATTGATTCGACGTCGACTCATTTACATGATTTCATCTCTGTGACTTTCTTTACGATATTCATTTTTTATTACAACTCCATTGTCTTACCTTGTTTAATCACAGGCGTACAGCGAACGTTCATTTTTTTCGACGTCGGTGGAAGGATGTATATTTACATTTAAAATTGGGTAGCAATGCTAAGGATAATCCCGGTGTAACCTTAAGCGATTGGGTAAATCCAGCAAAACCCCAATCAGGATGGCGGCTTTGTGCCGAACATGGGTTAAATACAGTAACAGTACAATACAATTATGAATATACAAATAGCAAATTACAGAAATTACAACAAGGATATAATAACACATTATTACGTAATGACAATATTTACGAATTACGAAAGATAATACGATTTTACCTTACGAGATACATATTACATTGTATTTACAAGTTACATATTACATAAGATCATATGGTACTAGGGTACTAAAAGAATGGAAGAGAGATAATGTAAAAGCAAAGAAGAGAAAGAATGAAAAGAAGATAAAAAGAAAGAAAGCATACGAATGAGGGAGGGAAAATAGACAGAATATGGGAAGACTAAAGGGCATTGTTTTTCATCCATTCTGTAACACGTCGCCTGAAAGAAGAAAAAGTTGATAGAGATTTTATGACTTTTGTATGGTTATGCGAAGAGTAGTTTGTGCGCGCCGCAAATCAAACGATTTTCTTGGCATCATAAAGTCTTTTTCGCTTGACTCATAACAAACAAAAGATCAGATTAATTGTTTAGTAGCATTGTTGTAACATTATGTGATATTTTTATTCAGATGACGCAACATCACGTTGTAGCGAAAGCCATACTTGCTGCACTCGCTGTTACTCTTCTGATAATACGATTACGTCAACAACGATGAATACAGACTGGTGAGAAATTTGTAAAATGAAATGTCAAATAGCATCAACTATTGACATTATACACGAAATTGACAAAAGAATTCAATTATAAATTTAAAACTGAGAAAGTAAAATTGTTTGTTGATGGAAATATTGAAAATGGATCGTAACTATCACACCGTGACGGGGTGTGCATATACCCTGACTGCAGGATAGTTGCAGAGAGACTGTCATACCAACTAGAAAAAGCCCCACCGTAGGTGGTAGTGTTGTCGCTTCTCACCAAGTCATCCCGGGTTCGAATCCCGATGGGGCCAGAAAATTTGTAGCTTTCCACATTAATGTCCCAGTTCATATAGCTGTGACTACTGAAAAGCCAACCTTCCTCTATTCAGCTCCTCCTAGTTTCAATAACTTATCACTTCTACTAACCCCTCCACGTGGGCCAAGTTGTTGGTAAACCCAGCGAAGCGGTCCACCTACTAACAATGACCTACCACCCAACTCCTATCTCCTATCGCTCCATGTAGATAAGCTTCAATAGCACAATACATTTCCCATTTAGAAATACAACAATACAACTAGAAAATGGAATTACAAATAATGAAGAGACGATATGAACAGAGAAACATCCCTGTATTGACTCAGTTTGGCGTAGTGGAAGTATAGTTTGAATACATAGAAACAAAATTAGAGGTTGCAATGTTCAAATGTCGAAAATAGATTTCTTAAGGAACACCCTAGTAATTATTGATTCTTTTTTCCTTTCAATTGTTGATATATTGCGATGTGCCTCTTATTTGTACCTCTCATTTTTTCTCCCCACCTTCTCTTTGTACGTCTATTCCTTCCGGCGTGCAACCTCCATCTTCACGAGCGAGTCAGAGGGCGTCGAATTAACGATTTAGCTTCTTCGTGAGCGGCGCAGAGGCGCCCAAGTTTCCCAATATCTAAATAATTAGAGAAGTGCCAAGGAGCGCCCCTCCCCTCTACCTACGTGTTCGTGCCTGGGAGCACATTGCTGCAACGCTCTATACTCTTCTCAGGTTTCAGTTAAAGCAATCATTAGAGCTTCTCGCCAATATTTTCGAAATATTCTAATGGACCGAATAAATCAATAATGCTAAAAACATGATGAATTTTCACAAACAATACAAAATTGTACGAACTGAGTGAACAGCCACTGTTCATATCAACCCAGCATTGACGATGGCCGAAACGGCCTTGTCATGGCAGTGTCTAAATACTCTATTGCTTGTGATGAACAATCAGCCAATACCAGAAGTATCTCCACAATAGTGAATTTTACTATTAGATTTACAAAATACAGAAGAGCTCGTAATAACTTATAAGGTTTCGCACTAGCTGCTCTGAGTGCGCACCAGAACCGGACAAATATGTCATTGCTCCACGCGAATTCCCCACTCGATCGGGATAATGTAGGAAGTAAATGGAACATCTTTGATGCGCGATTCGGGCATGGTCATTGGTAGCCGCAAATGATGCCGAACCTGTAATAATTGAACAATAACAATAACTAATATATCAACAAATAGTCTTTCCGTGTTCATGTAAATATTATGAAAATATTACCTGTAAATAATTATATAATCGGATGAATGAAACGAAATCTATCTAAATAATTTTTACTCTTTTATAAAAGACTAATTCTACGTACAACAGTTATTCTTCGTCTGAAGACTTTCTGATGAAGATAATAATTTGTCATAAATTCATAGCATCCATCATGGATGCCTTATCCACAGGTTCACCTAACCTCAACTACGCCCAGGGCAGTCCCTCCATTCAAAAAATAGTCAGAGCAAGCCCGGTTGGTCTCAGTGCGCAGAGAGTACACCTCGATAGACAAATGGATCAATCGTATCCCCGCATCGGAACAACTCCTCTGTCGAATGGAACATTTTTGCACTCGGGGCGCACCAGTGCACATTCAGAACAGCAAATTAAAACGCCATTAAATACCTCATTGCCTTTCGTGTGGTTCTTACGAATGTATTTTGAGTTACCGTATCTTTTCAAAAAGTTCCGTTTTATTCCGGAAAGAGTACTGCGAAAAAGGTGTCGTGTGTTCTAACTGGTGAGCTAATTCTACAACGGAACACAATAGACTAAAGATTTGCTATAATTTACCGTGAGAGCAAATCGGAAATTACTGTACTAAACCAATTATTCGAATTAATTGGAGATCGTGCATATTCGGAAGTTATAAATGAAAACAAACGTAACCTACCTTGATAAAATACTACGTAGAGTACAAATGTGTGTAGGGTTGCTCTAAGTACCTTCAGCAAACACCTTTAATAATTCTGAACAATGTACAGTAGAGGGTAAAAAACTATGTTCATACCAACAGTACTCTACAGTAATGACTAACGATATTAATTGATTTACTGGATGGAAAAGTGTACAGTACTACAATTCATGTGAAGCATCTCCAAACTAGAGCTTCACTTTGAAGAAGTAACTGGTTTCCATTCATATTTGTTCTCCGAAATCAGTTAGGATGACTGGGAATTTGAATATTTTTTTTTTACTGTATATGAATCAGATACTCCTATCAAGGAAACAAGGCGTAACCACAGAAATATACTATCTACTGGAACGCTGACTGTGTTGGGTCTGCGAGCGGGCTGCCAGCACAGTTCCCCCACCATAGTCGGGGGTTCGGCCGGCAGGACCTCCACATAATCCAATGCAGGCAGTGCCGTTTTCATTGACGTTGTTTTACTTATAATAGGTTTATGTTTTACTACGGTGGAGTTATTTTAGTGGGACACAGGATTTTAAAGTTACAACAATTTAATGGTTTAATTTGTTTTATATTTAAAAAGTAATATAAATAGTGCCCATTAATATATTTACATGTATTTACAATAAGTATTTGACAATAGAACTGATAAAAACTAAGTTAAAACCTACCCTGAGTACTGCAATCTTAACCTACATATTTTAAAATAAAACGAGCTTGTTAAGCTAAAGCGCTTATATTTATTTAACTGAAAGATCATGTTTTAATGAAGAAAAAAAAGAAAGATTAAAAAATTAACAAAATGATAACAAAATTAAAAATATAATTAATTGCTCCTAACTATCTGATGTTACCCAAATACTAAAACAGTTTCCACCCGCAAGTTAATCATTAAATGTAATATGTTACGTTAAATATATAAAATCCATAGTTAAAAATAATAAAATTCATTTATAATGCAACTATCAATCGGATATTATTAACTGTTTTATACGACCTTATTGAACTGTTCACATTTATTGCGATAGTTATTCAGCTCACAAAGTAAAAAGATGGAAGAATTAGAAATGAACGTAAAATAGTAGGCTACAATTATCAATTTCAAGTGTCACTTTTACTGCACGAAATAAATTTTTAGGGAGAATTTTTAGAGTAATTTTTATGGATCCGGTCTAAGTAATCTTACCGGAACTCTTTCAACTTTTCTCCGCCGTTTAGGTTATGATGTCTGAAGAGGAGGTGAAAAATCCAATATTGTAGGGACGGCCTTCTTTTTTAATTTTCCTCTTTCCTCAAAAGAGCTCTTTTCAAAATGAACAACGCAGATTGTAAAATGTTTGGAAGGGGAGAAACCTTTTCATTTCGTAGCTTTTATCCATTTCTTTATAAGGTCAGGATCTTGAGGAAACGTGAAGTAAAACATCAACAATCGGCTCAACTACAACAACGTAATAATCGTTTAGGAACTTAAATAGTTGCATGACATACACTAAAATTTGTNAAGGTTCAACAGTTAAGACCAATGCTCTTGCATACTACTTACCTATGAAATGATACGTCACAATTCTTCACGAAAGAGTTATTGCATTTGTAGGCTACACGCGTGCTGACCATTTTAATTTACGTTTTTCGAGCTCATACACCTAAGTATTGCGGGTTGCTTATGATATTGATGCTCTTAGAGGGGTAAAACTCCATTTAGTATTGTTGTATTTGTAAATGGGAAATGTAGCGTGCTATTCAAGCTTATCTACATGGAGCGGTAGGAGTTAGGAGATGGGTGGTAGGTCATTGTTAGTAGGTGGGCCGGTTAGCTGGGTATACCAACAACTTGGCCCACGTGGAGGGGTTAGCAGAAGTAGTTAGTAATAGTTAGAGTTATTGATACTAGGAGGAGCTGGATAGAGGAAGGAAGATTGGCTTCTCAGTACTCACAGCTCGAATCGAACCCGGAATGACTTGGTGAGAAGCGACAACACTACCACCCGCGCCACCAGTGGGGCAAAAACTCCTTAGTGTCGTACCGTTCAGGCATTTGTCCGCTTAGACGCAACCTCGAGCTTTTGTTCTCTCTGTGACTGAGCCCGTAATAAATACATCTATGGTAAACGATGACCCGAATGAATGAACAGCATCCATCGTCCACAGATAACAGACCTAGGTACCAAATCGAAAAATCCCTTCATCCTACTACATTGGCGATGGAGGATGAAGAGGTGAGTCGAAGGCCAAGGCAGCTCTTCACCGAGAACAAAGAATCGTCGACGGCGCACTTATTCGTCCGAAGAGAGAGCGACCTGTCCTCGCGATTATCGCGAGTCGACCAAACGGAGGTGGATGGCGCGGCGGGCGACGGACAGCCGTTGGCAAACCACAGAGCGACGATGTGGGGGAGGAGGAGTGGAGGGGAAGGAAGGAAGGATGCGGAACGCTCGTAAAGATTTCCGGAGGCGATGCTCGTAAATCCCACAAGCTGGAGGGTGGAGGAGAGGAGGAGGGTCAGCACTCACGGGACCGCTCCAAAACCTACAGTCGTGTACATTTCGCGTGATACAAATCCCTGGATACGGTGAATCTCAAGTCCAACCACTTTACGGGACACCAATAAAACATATATTTGAACTTCTCGGATGTAAGTTACCGAGTCCGTGAAAAAGAACATAGGTGTGAAGTTTGGAATGTGGAGATACCAATATATGGAATGCAAATTTAATATCGTAAATGTAAATCTACAGTATGCAGCTGGGTTAAAATATTAGAAGTCATAAGAATCTCCTAAGATTTAAGAGAAATCAAACCAACATTGCCGTCTCCAAAGTAGTGGGACCATCCACCTAAACTCTCCCTGTAGTGAACTAGGATTAATATAGAGAACAGTGCGAATTGTCGCTGAGCCCCTAAGAGAAGAGCAGCCTGCTGGGATTCACGATTCTCGATGAGATGGGAGCAGAGATAATATTTAAATAGGCCATCTATTAGCAGCGTATTCGCGTAAATTGAGTCTTCGCGCGAAATCGCGCATACATGCACAAACATGAAATTTGCCGGTATTTGCGCGAAAAGGAAAATGCTGCTTCACGTAAATAATGCCTATCCTAAAGTATTTCAAATGTTTGTCTAATACTATTATCTATTGTTAATCTAATAATATTAGTTGCGTATTAAGGAGTCATTTTAGCTACTGCATCACTGAGTGCACGAAGCTCTGGCCTTCAATGCTACTCCGACGATTACGATTCATTACAATAATAGATTAATAGATGAGTTGTTACAATAGAAAAAAATTATAAATTATTTTAATAGCTACGGCAACTATTTTCATTTATGAAATACTATTAGACACGATTGCAATATCTACTACAACAATTTTATAATCTTGTTTTCAACACAGCAGATGAAATTATTTAATTTCATGGTTGTAGGATGTGTACTGAACAATGTATGCTGAATACCAACAGCAAAAAGCCCCAAAATGAAATATATCAGAACAAAATTGTGGAAGGATGAAACATAACGAAACTGTATAAAATTAGTTACACTTCTGTCATTAGAGAAATATCAACTCTACAACATTTGTTACGAACCAAACGT
This sequence comes from Laupala kohalensis, assembly GCA_002313205.1. Lineage (NCBI taxonomy): Eukaryota > Metazoa > Arthropoda > Insecta > Orthoptera > Trigonidiidae > Laupala > Laupala kohalensis. Next base: position 21,674 of record NNCF01127933.1, on the reverse strand, counting down.
TCGTAAAGTGTTTACTTCTAAGATTCTCATTCATCACGTACTTTATTTTATTTGTGCTCCTTGAGAATCGTGATATTTATTTCATGTGCATAATTAGTCTATGCTCATATAAACATTCATTGACTATAGACATTCTTTGGGAGCTATGAGCTCCATATGTATTGCAAGTTCCATGCACACTGAATCGATGCACGCATTCAATGTGCATGTTCCTTGCACCCGTTGGAAGCTATGATCTCCATGTCAACTGCAAGTTCCATGACAATCAAATCATTGAACGCACTCTCTATATGTTTGTTCCTTGCACTGGCTATATAAACAGCCGTGCTCAAGCCACATTATCCATTATTCAGTACACGGCTGACATGCGCCGCGTTGTATCGCTCTACGATCCAACACTCTGCAGTCTTACTTCAGGCGTCACCATGTGATGACACTCTGGGGACACGTCACCATGTTGTGTGACATTAAGTCGTTTTGCAGCGTATAAGTATTCTCTACTCATCATTGAACTTATTTATGTGTCTATGATATGATGAACTTTTTGGAAAATGATTTCCTATGTGAAATCACTCAACTGCTGCGCCATCCAATACATGGCACAGCGCCCGCAGCAACTCAGCATTGAACGCATTTGTTCATATTATCTAGTTTCAGCAATTGCTTATCAGCTACAAGGCCGAACAGGGGAAAACCGAACCACTTCGCAGAAGACCTCAGCCAAGGCATCTGTAGGCAGTGAAGCAAGGTTACAACAAGGAAGCTCGTCTAACCACTAAGTATTATTCCTCGTAACGAGGACCACATCTAGAACTTGTTCTGATGTATTAAAACTCCTGCATTATTCTATGGTTTTTCATAACCAATTTCAATATTATAGCAGGTACTTTTGTAAATGAATTTTTCGTAAATGATGGGGGGATGTTTAAAAAAAATTGAGTTCATTGGGCTTTTTGTTTTCAGTGCAGAGCAGCTACGATCGCACCTCACTCTTGTTCATATACCACATCGTAATTCTGTATAAACTGGGTAAAGGGGTATTTAAGGGGATTTTACGTAAACGATTGTTTATGTTTAATATTATTAATTTGTTCAAACTCCGTAGAATTTGTTATTATCGGAGTGTTAGTTGCCCACAACAACTAACTTCATTCTTGCAAATTCTGGATTATTTTTGTAACTCTGTTTTTGTAACTTTAGGAAAATATATGTATATCTTGTCTAATTATAATAAATGTGCATTTGTGAATCTGAAGCGTGTTTAACAGAAATCATATTTCATCCCTAATCTTCATGCTCGTTGAAACATACGAGATCCCCCTGTATCCTTTCCTATGTTTGCGACGAATGGTCATTCGTTCTTAACAACACTTATGAAGTCAATAATTTCAGAAGTTACCGGGAGGCAAATCAGTTTGGGAGGACCGCGCATAAAATACAGAGATGTAGTATTTATAGAAAATCAAGAATAAAGGTGACAATTGTCACGTAAAAGCGTATGGAGCAAGTAGTTATGACTGTAACGTCACACATCAAGCCCTGATGCGATGTTAGTATTTCTTTGGTAGAAGCGGGATCCACATAAATACTTCAATCCCAATGGTAGTTTTCTTCGCTGCCACCAGTCCAGTTTCCCAGGCAATCAAACACACGTGTAATAACAATAAATAATGATTTATTACAAATTAACTAGAAATCTGAATTTACAACAGAGACAAACTCCCAAAATCATTAATACATATAATCATCTGTTATTACACAAGTAATGCTGTCGGAAAGCATTAATTACACTTGGTTAAATTTAGTTGAAGACAACTAAATAGTGAAAACCCTCAGGTTATCTGAACCTTCAAAATTTCCCCAACAACTAACTGATACAAGTTACGACCCTTGCAACTAGTAATGACTTCATTAAGACTACCGCAGCAGCCTAACGTACATCTGGTCTCCAAGACCTAGTCTAGCCCCGTCACATCTCAGTGCAGGCGAACTCTCCTCCCACGTAAGAGTCCCTGAGGATCTTCACTCCTCCCAATATATACAATACAAGAAGTCACGTGATCAGCAAATAACCAAGCCTTCGCCACCACCGTGCAAGGCGTGGTTATTTGCTGATTGGTCACCGATTTGCGATTTTGGTCACCCTTTCGGCTTCTAGGAACGCAGTGACTGCACCGTAGAGGACGAACCGCCATAGGCGTCAACTAGGCGCTCGCAAGCACCCTTTTTCAAGGTATCTCATTGTTCTTCACTCACATCTGTCATAAAATTCTGCTTTTCTGAGGTACACCGAAATTCCAGTGGGCCAACGTCGCAGGCCGCATTCTCCGAATACATTTGTACCTTCCTTAAAAGTGAAAGGTGTTCGTTCAAACAATACCTCAATAACTGAAGAGGCTTAGGGTGGGTCTGAAGTTCGTCGCACTTCCGTCTTAGCGCCGACCGGCCACTTATTGTAAGATTCTTAACAGCATCCGGCTTGGGATGTGCCAAGAAATACTAATATTTCACAAATTGATAGAATGTCTTGGCGCCGACGTTACAGCTCCTCCCCACTAAATCTTTCTTAGTGTCTGAGCCTTCAGTCACTGACACGAAGAAAGTCATCACTGGTGCACTGTCACTTTGGTGATTACACCACACATCTTTGCACACGCATAGTTCAAATAAATGACATAACAAAACAAGGACGCAAGCACCCATAATCCCTACTAACAACTACAAGTCTCATAACTGCATTATTTTATATCAAATATTAGAGCTACAAAATTCTCATTAAAATAATAATACAAAATGCAAATTAATTTAAATTCCTTTAACCATCATCCACTAATACAAAATTCTACTGTGATTATCTATGCAAAAATTAGCATTAATGTGCTTCTTTCCAGGTCAATGCCAATAAAGTTGACCAGTATCAAAGTGATATCTCACTTTCAGTATTGCACATATGGTGCTCTCGATGACGTCACATTCACGATTTAAATCAGACGAAGTAATAACCTTTGCTTGAACCACCGACTCTATACGTAGTTCTAGATTAGATACGAATAGCTTTAATCTTCTACACACAATATACAACGGAAGATTCTTTCCTTGAACATCAACTAACTCCAAGGATTCAACAATACTATGTCTAATAGATGCAAGAAATACATTGGAATGCTGTCTCCAACATACAGCCGTCACCAACTTATTAACATTATCATATGTACATTCAATTTCAATAAAACTCGTAACTACCTCCAACTTCACATTTCGAGGCGACCTTATTACAGTTTTATTAAAAATACTCAAAAGATTATTTTCAGAACTACATGTCACGTGATTAACACTAGTAGCCTGCCCAAAAATATCTATTTTATTCATATGGCAAACAAATGAAAGCAGACACTGAATATTAATTTTCCACAAGTTTAACTGATTAGGAGTATATACAGTTTCTCCGTCGCTCCTAAAACGAGCTTTTGATACAGTTTTTCTATGACCCTTACATACAGACTGACATTCTTGCATGTAGCTTAAATCATGATAGTGAGTATAATAATCAGCAGAAACAGAATGTAAATCACTAGAACTCCTAGGATTAAATTTTATACAGTATTCATTTATTCATTTACATTAACCTCCCAAAAGCAAACAGACTGATCGAAATTAAGAGACCAAAGCTTTCTCTTAATGTCATCAGAGAAAATATCTTGAATATGATTGTCATTGATATCTACACTCAAACACACCATTTTATGGTTAAGTAACGTATCGTTTCACTGATTCGTAACAGGGTCCCACGTCGCACATGTACTTTCACAACTATCAATAGAAAATATTCCCGGGTGAAATGACTTCCAATTGTCACAAGAAATATTCGAGCTAAAACTATTTCCATACCAAGATAATTCAAATTAACCGCGTCATTAATAACATCCCCATGATCAAATGAATCTAATCTCTTACTAACACCCTCAGTATCAACAAACTCACTTTCGTCTAATTTAAACGCTAATTCTTTAGACTGATTCATTTTACCCCAATTTTGATAGAATTGATAGAATGTCTTGGCGCCGACGTTACAATGACAAAGTTTTGTTTCCTAGGGGGCCAGGGAGACAGGTGTCAGGAAAACGTCAGAAAATGTGATGCGTACCCTTTGATAAATCAGAGTCAGTGAGTACAAAAACATTCTTGTAGGAAACATGTGCAAACTAATAGATGATAACTAGAAAGCTGGCCTCATCAAATGTTGTAAAAATGGGTATATTCCATCAAAAACTTCCGATACTTATTCCTAACGTCCTATGTTTATGTGCTTTCTATTCACGAAAATGTTCAATTTCCCAGAAGATAAATAATATTAATACAATTTTTTTTCGCAGCAGCTTTAGTGAATCAATTTATTTCGTGACACAAAATTGATTCAGTTACGTCAAAGAAAACTTGTGAATTTATTTCACATGTGTGACGTAAGTCCCCGTACATCGCTAATAAAATTAAGATACTGGATGTACATGAAGAGATTAACTTCATGCATGGAATCCAAAAAAAATTATTAATATCACGAAAATATTTGTAAAATTGTACAGACAACCATTCACTACAATTACGGGAAATTATTTGTAAACATACCAATACTGATGAGAAAACAATTGATCGGCTGATCAAATGAAAAGTATGCAACTGCTATTACAATTAAGAAAAAACGAAAAAGAGAAAACAAAAACGTGAAAAAACAATCAACAAAATACATTTCCGAAGAACATGCATCTATCTGACATTCACACATTCTCAAGAATCCTATTTCATTCCAAGTTCACCAGAAACAGCTAGGATAAGATCATTTTGACAAGCATAGTATCTTGCCAACACTTACGTAAATTATTATGAAAAGAATTTGAAAGATGAACACAATTTTGGAACGATGGATATTTTTCCCAGTTGTTATTACTATAATATTTAGAAATCATACGTTTCCGTGTTAATTTGTATTCAGCAATTAAAACATTCGAAATGGATAATTCAAAAACTAAATCCAAGTTCACTTACTGATATCGGTCTCAGGATTGGAATCACTCACAAATAGCTACGAGTATTGAGAGAGAAACTGGATAGACTAAAAATCCAAGATGTCTGCAGTCCGTTAACCATGATGTTTCAACCAGGTACACACCAGATAGAAATGAAAGATATGACACTTTCCTTACTCATCTTGACTAGAGAGATTCGCTCCCCGCGGTAATGATAGGTCGTTGAATCAGCTACTTAGAAGAAGTTAGTGTCCTCAACAGTCAACACAACATAATTTGATGAGCAGTACTCTCTGGTGGCAGTTAGCGTCACTTCTTTCTGGCGCCTCTTCTTTCGAGTCTTCAAAAGTTTGGAGCGAGCCTATGCGGTGAAATTTACTCTCATTCGAGAAAGAGACTGTCCTACAGTTTGTGCGGAAACATCGAACTCATGAGATGGCGATCAAATATCGAGCTCATGAAATCACATCATGGGTATTGAATATTTGCATCCGATTGTTAACAATAGAAACAAGACGAAATGTCAGTGTTTAATATTATATCTAGAATTTAGATGCATAACAACTAACCTCCGTCGGGGGACCAACCAGGTTAAATTTATTTCTTGGCGTATTTACTATGAACAATATTTTTGTTAACGCTTGTTAACAGCTTCTACAGACGAATAGTATTTGGTAAATATTATAATATGACAAATAATCGGTACATATGCAATAACATGTAGGACAATAATACGTAAAACATAACACAATGACATGACAAATAATTAAACAGTAACAGTCCCCGTCGTGGCCACGGTGTCAGCGTGATTGCTCGTCACCAAGCCATCCCGATACCCGGACGGGGCAAGATAAAATTTGTAGCTTTTCTTGTCCATGTAGTTCAAGTAGCTGTGACTTATGAAAAGTCCACCCTCTACGGCTAACAACCGTAGTTGTAATACCGGATACAGCAATCTAGTCTCTGTCTAGACGCTGTTCCCCCAAAGACTTACGATGTGTCTAGTAAGTAAACTCGTACAGAAATGAGCCTTACTATCACTGGTCCTCCGTTTGCCGAAACGAAAATACAAACAGTAATCGGTAACATAATGTGGTGGCATACAAAGTACGTAAAAATTAGTCATTTCAAATTTCAAAAGTTCACACAAACTTCAAGCGAAATACTTCGGAACTAATACACAATTATTACAACTTATGTACACATATTCAAAAATGGAGTAGTTTCAGAAAATTATACAAGTTTGACTTTTCTGCGAGAATTATCATTCTAGAACACGTGTATCTTCAACAAACCTGTGCTACACTAAATACAAAGTACGTACGGGCTCTAATGACATTGCCGTTGACGAGTCCTAAAGCCCCACAAAAAATACAAAGTACGTAAAAAAGTCAAAATTGCTGTAGATTGTCAGAATTTGAAAAAGAAAGAGGGGTTCCAAAATTGACAGTTCCGTCAAAATCTCGGGATCGAAAATTACAATCATTACGGGGTAAATGGAATGGGTGAATTCAGTATAACGTATGGTCCCAGCAGAAGTGTATCTCTGTCTTCCCACATTTACAAATGCCAAGGACGAACCCTCACAGAAGTACTCTACAACACAACCTTTTTGAAACATGAAATAATGAAAAAGAAAAACAAATATTGCAACTCCTTTGTATATACAAGATGCAGATGAATATCTAGGAATAAGAACTACCCCAACTTCCAGTAACGTGGTTAATTAAGTAATTTTTTTATCCCGACATTTACCACGAGTCAAATCTGTTACTGTACTGACAGAGTGAGCTAGCTACCTACAGCGTGTACATAGATAGGGAAAAATGTTACTTAACAGTTTTAACTACTTGTTTGATAGCCTAATAATACCACAAATACAATTCATAATGTAGTAATGAGAGTTGAAATCAAATTAAAGCAGAATAAATAATGTTCAATAAGTTATTTGGGTTAGACGCTCCACCAAGATCTGGTTGACGAAGGAGACATCGTTAAATTTCATAAGCCAGCTTATTAATTTAAACAAAACTCTTTGTTAGGAAAACTGATTTTAGACAGTTGATTGACAAAATGAGGGCCAAGAAAAGGTATGTTTATTGAATAATTTATTGACTTTAGGCTAATAAACTGGCGTTGGACATTATTACGAAGACCATAATTTATTCTGATGGATTCTGTGCAGCCAGTTCTAATATAGAACAAAGTGTTTTAAAAATAAAGAGATGTTGTAATGGTAAGATGTTTAATTCTAAAATTAGTTGGAAAGAAGGTTCACGATATTCTTTTGGTAAAATTATTCGTATACATTTCTTCCTTTCGTGTTCATAGTTGTTTTATAAAATTCTCCCCAACCAGTAATACCGTATTGTTTACAAGACTGAATATAAAAATATAAGGTGTTTAAAAGTTTTATATTGCAAACATTCCTGAGAGGAAAAAATTCTCTAAAATTACTTTTCAGTACTTTATGCAAAGATATAGTGTGTATTTTCCACGACATTTTTTTTAAATATCGGTGAACTAGATATTTAAAATTACTGAATTTTTCTGCAAGATATTTTCGGTATGAAATGGGAAATAAATAGTATCCCATGAAAACACAAGACGAAAGGATGTCTATACAGTGGAAAATCAATTATTTTTGCTAGAACAAACTAATGAAGTCTATTAACGTAAGACTACGTCAACAATGACTCACCACCTTTTTCTCTACATTAACTCCTGTTCCACGCCGGGGAAACTTCAGGAAGAGTTTCGATGTATGTCATTCCGTATGGAGACAAAAACCGAACAATGTGCGATAGTTTTCATTGGTGCAAAGATTTACATTTGACTTCCGCCCAGGTATTTGCAATTCAGAATGATGTAGAGCGACGAGAACGCCGCGGCACAGCTACTAACTAATGCAATCACACATGGCGGACTCAAACACGAAATCACTGCACTGCGGAGCAATTACGACTGCATGTGCGACAGGAAATAGCGATACTCGTTGCATGTCCATGAAATTTACGAATGCGACTCTTCTACCGAGAGGAAAATAACGACAGCGTAACGTTATCATTATTTTATTCTCGAATTATTAGTCTAAATCAATAGTGACAGTGGGCAGTTCTATGCGGAACGTACGGTTCAGCATTTGGTTTGGGTTACCCCGAGTTGGAACTCAACACTTCACCAAGAGAAGTAGGTTAGTAAATTTCGCATAGATTGGCGGTAAAACTAGGACGGTTACTATTATCACTGATCTGCCAAAAATTAACAATTGATGAGTGTCTGAGCTGTTTCATTAGTGTATTTTTCCTCTCATTCAATTGAAGTACTTGGGCTCAATTGAAGATTGGATAATATCGAAAGTCACTTTTCATATCTGTTTTCTAAGTTAAGAAGGAAACAATCTACAAAAATTTACAGAGAATCATGATAAAAATAAAGAATACAATTCTAGAGTTTCTACTTTCTACGTCAATTATGCAATATACTTTGTTGTAGTGTAGTTACCAGAAATACGCATGGTATGATTATACACCAGATCCTTGTTTACTGAACTCACCAAAAGCTAAGAAATATGTAAAAGCAAACTCCATTTTAATAAGGATATTGAGTAGAAAATTGATATGACTTATTTGTGTAATTTATAACCAAACAATATTTTCAATAAAAATATATTACTATAGCATCTCAAATTTATCTTCTAATACTTTTGGAGCACAATGTTCTGTACAGAAAAATTTATGTGCACTTTCTGTTTGTCTTGCTACGAATTGAAATAGGGTGGCTATTTTATAAACTTTATTTAAAACACAAAACAATTTTATAAAATGTTCGTTGTAAAAAAACAATCTAGCTTTTTCAACTACGTTTTTGGACGATGGTCTCGCAGGATACTATTTATTTACACTTTTCAATGCGGTTTTTCGGTTTCCAAGTAGATAAACAAAAAAGAAGAGTGCTTTTTTCCACACTGTGAAACCTATGATGAAGATACATGGTAATTTTTAGAACTCCTTATTCTCAACCTACAGTTTCAGCACGTTCCTCATAACGAACAAAATATTAAAAAAGCTCATAGTAATAAACTACTAATAAACATGTATTTTTCTATCGGAGAATCTTCCAATAATTACATTAACTTTATATTTATAAACAAATTTGTTATTGTTCCATTAAGATATAGGTGACTGATTTAAGAATATACTTATTGAAATTTTTAATTGTTCTGTTTGTGTTTCGATTTGAAAAGCTTCTTGTAATATTCTATTTTTCAATTCCCTTTAAATAAGCTAGTCACACCCCTATCTCTCCTTACAGAAGAACATTCGAATAGCGTAGAGACCAATATATCCTGGGATAGCATACACTCTGAAAAGCAATGAGTGATGATCAAAATATAAATATTTATAATTTATAAAAAAGCGACCATCAGTTTGGCTCATTGAAACATTCGTCGGACTGCCAAAGTTTCGACTTTTAGTCAGACTTCCTCAAGGCTATAATTACGTATATCTGGGGTCTGCAACTTCACTAACACGAAAAAGTAGTCATAAAGAAGAAGTATTTTATCTATAAAAATTAACGTTCGAAGCGCATAATAAATCCAAAACCACAAAAGTACTTTGGTAACTCGATATATTTATTTTTGTGGTTTTTCTGTAGGTTCTGTAGGTCATTTCTTATTCTCTTATCAAGAAAAAGTAACAAGACTAAAGAAAAAATATTCTGGTAAGTGATGTCGCACTAAAAAAGTGTATCTTTGAGACCATAGAAATACGTAGAGATGACAAGTCAAAAATACCGAAAATATTTGTTTTTCAGGTCACTGTGAATGCGTGTAAGCAAGATATTCTGATTTTAACACTTTATTAAGTGCAAAATATATTGTGCTTTCAATAACGAATTACCATCATTCTAGTTTACTTCCTCTGCACGCGTAGTAAAAGAGTGAAATGGATGGCTGGTGACAAAATTGATATTGCGATCGCTCTCCAAAATTATGTTTGTCTTTTACAACGATGCATTCTAAAGTGGTATTTTTTCAGGCCATATAACATGAAATCCTACTAATTCCTACTGAATAACAAAAGTTTCATCTTCGAAGACCAGCACAAATCCGACAACGAAATATTCAGAAATTTAAATACAATTGATATGGTCGTTTAATTGTGTTTGCTCAGATCAAATCTACATTTAGTAACATTCATGAGTTTGAGAACAGGTTTTTCATAAGTTAAATACGTCTAAATGTTATATTTTAATCACATTTTATGTATATGTACGTTGTATTAATTAGTTATCAGTTTTTGTTTCAAATTTGCGGATTGTTTTGATTCGCATTTTTTTTCTCATTCTGGTTCGTTCGTTAAAATAACAACTTTTTACAAAATGACCCTGAATCTGGAATACTGGAACCTACTAGTCACAATAACTTTGTAGTTGTTTTGTCATCTTTTTAGTTTTGTTTTGTCGTCTCATCAATTGCTTCGATGATTTTTTATCCTTCCTCCTAAAACCATGTTTAATGCCTAATCAATATATTTATCTTCACAAATATGAACAATCATGTTGATTCGTAAAAAGTTATATAAAGAATGCTTCTGAATTGCCTCGTTTGCACCATGCTATTGAAATCAATGAATTCTACGGCATGACTATTGTAACGAAAGAAAGTGGAGAAAATAATGAAATTGATATCTGGGACAATGTAAGATAATTAATAAAATTCAATAGTAATTACGAGGTTTTATTGTCTGACAATCTTAGATAATGTGCATGAATATAACTCGATTGCATTTTGAAGTCGAAATAAAAGTGATATTCTCCTTTTGTTATATTTTCTGAGAACTAAAAATTAACTTTTTTGTAATGTTCCTCTCTGAGTATATTGTTTTATACGTTGTACGATTACAGCCAAGCGTTGTATTTTGCATCAATACGTATCTTACAAGCGTAATATACTTATTAGTTTAAAATTATTGAAGATATAATTAGATTTAATATTTAGTATTATTCATTGATTTTATATCAAATTCCTTTCTATAATGCTTGATTTCCAACTGACCTCTAAAAATAGTATAAAAGAGATGCATATCATTTGAAATTATAATAAACAACACAATAATTGATGCCAGTGACCTTAAGTTCTTTGCTCCATTGAATAAAATTCAGAGGTTATAAGAATATTAATAAGTAATTCCTAAATGTGTATCTCACGAAATTCATACGATATCTTGAGATGGTATTCAAATCTGTGATTAAACAATATCGATTTTACAAAATGAAGCAAATATTTTTACGGAGAAGTTTAATTTGTTTTATATTCCCTAGGACAGCGTTGTGAGACAACAAAACTTGAGATGTCATTTAAATATAGAGAATAATATTGTTTATTGAAGTTAAGAACATAAAGAATATTTTTTGTTATAGAAGTCCAAGATGTGTATAATAAAAATTTACAAAATATTTCTTTAATAGCGGCGTAATAAAACATTTTCTCTCGCTCCGATTAGTAGGGGTATATTCACAAGTACTAGTCTTCTATTGGTCTGCCAAATATTGAAGCAGTTTCATGTTAGCCTACAATTGGTCGAACGAAGGTGAGGAGCTTTTTCCCCGTCGCACAGGAGTGGCGTTGCAAACCTAACAAATCCAAACTGGCTAGGATCGCAGGAATCAGAATATTTTCGTGGGCCCTTTTATTATTCCAGGACCTTACATACACTTTCTATGAAATTACTCTAGATTTTAGCAAGATATTGATTTGGCAGAACTATGTTGTAGTATACTGAAAAACATACAACTTATTTCTCTCAGAGAATGCTACAGAAATGCTGACTCGTTGAGGAGAGACAACCATAAATCCATCACAAAATAAATATTTTAAACGTCATTTCAATGGATAATAATAATAGAATCCATTACATACTTTAACAGTTTTTTTGGATATATTGATTCTAGGAACGCAATCCCCAAAATTCGAAGAGCCTAAAAAGTAGCAATGGTTCCTGTACGAGTAAAGACAGGTTTGAGTCCTGCTTGGAGCAAAATTCTTGAACTTTCCCTTATTTAACGTCCGGTGAAATCAAGCAATGTTGAAAATGATATTTCAAACGAACAAAACATAATATTATTTCACTCTTCTCCTGCTAGGTTAGTGTGCAATAATAATTATGAAACGAGGAAGAAAACCCGGCGAAATGAAATTCTAGGTATTACATCGTCAGAAGCGTATCTAAAAGACTCCGTACCGTTCTCGTAAGTATAAGATAAAATATATGCCTTTGAAACCTACTTTAGCAGAAAATAAAATGCATTGTATATTCGTACTGGTAACATTCTTCTTCATTAGACTCTACAACTCTGATGGGAGAGTTTGGGTTTTCTCAAAACTCTGCTTCCACACCTTCCTATCTTTGACCTTCTTTCTCCAATCCACTTTCATTCTACGTAAATTATTGTAGACATCCTCAGACTATTTCTTCTTCGGTCTTCCTTGAGGTCTAACACCTAATGGTTTCTATACCCATACCTTCTTAACAGTTTTGTTCCCCCATTCTGCAGAAGGCCAAACCAGCTCAATATTTGAGATTTAATGCAATTTATTATATTTCTATTATTAATTAGTTTGTTAAATTCTGCATTTGTTTTAATTCTCCAGGCTGAATACAGAGTCTGGATTGCTTGAAGGGCACTTAGAAAATCAAAACAAATCAGGAAATTTGATCCGCGGGAGCACTTTGTTGATCGCAGTGCTCTCAATATGGCATGGCACTCAGCGGTGTAAACGCTGCTCAGGTCGCCAAGATGGTAGCCACAGGTCTTACGGGGAAACAGCACGAAGCAGCCGATACCATCGGAATGCTTCGACCCGTCAGTAAACACAGGGATATTGTAAGAACCCATTAATTCTTAATTAATAATGAGTGTAATGAGAATCAGTACAAGTAAAAATATTTCGTAAGCGAGCGGAATCGTAACCGAATTTCCGCTACGCAACAGCGAGGAAGACGGCCGTTGAAGAGGACGCAGGGTTTTGCGTTTTGTTGTTTGTACGACAGTTATAAAAGTTCAGTGAAAAGAAGAGTGGTTGAGAACGACGCATTTTTTTTTGGCTAGAAGTGGGAAGGGGATAGGAAATTTACTTACACATAAGGGATGGCGTCGTTAGATTTGAACTAGGAACCAACGGAAAATTACCAGAAAGACGTTGAAGAAGACGAGGTCAGCGGTAGTGACAAATTTTGGGTTTTAAAGTGTAGCTGCCAGAGAAACTCATGTTGTGGGTGGGGAGAGAGGTAGAAGCTCTTTACAAATTTAAAAGGATGAGAGGATCGACAAAAGACAGCGAGACAGCGCTGGTGAGAATTGTCTAGGGACAGCGGCAGGCATCACGAGGCAGCAACCGTTGGGCGGGCGTCGTACGACGGTTAAGAAAAAACGCACTGAAGACAAGGGGAATGACAGTTAAAAAGTTTGAGAGCTTTCTAAATTCAGTTTGTTATTATTCTTAAAAAGCGTTAGGTTTAAAATTTTGGAGAAGACGGTTGAGAATGACGGCATCGTTGAAGTGGGAAAGTTTCATAGGAAGGAACGTTCTGGGTGGTCAGAAACATGCACTTGTTGTAAATTTAACCAATCATGACAACTACGGGTGGAGGGAGAATTTGTTATTACTGGCGAAAAAGAGTCACATGGTTTTCAAAATAGTATCACGTGAGTTAACTTCGGATGGGCCGAGTGGGAGAAGATGTGATAAAATACGACGCCGAGATGCTGCGAGATCTTGAGCTTGATCATCATTCTAGTGTTCGGAGACAGTCAGAGAGATTCATTGGATCGTTTTTCGGTGTACCATTTTGAGATTCGGATGTTTATTCGAGTATTTTCGAGAGACTTCCATTTGATGTCGAGACTCGATGAGTCCGAGATCATGTCTAGATTTTTGATAATGAAATATCGGACAAGTTGGTTCTAATTACTAATTTGATTGCATTCTAAATTATGCAGAACTTGCAAAGATTCAACGTTAATGATTTTATCCGAGAACTAGTCGGAGAATCAACTGCGGAACACTATTAACCTTCTTCATGATTTGACTGACCTCAACTTCGTGGTCAGTCTCCCATTCTGCAACAAATTCTTCTTCTTCTTGGCATATCTATGATGTCCGTGCAAGATAATACTCCTTTGCTGCGATTAAGTGCAGCATGGAGTTCGAACCTGACAGGGAACTTTCCCAGCTGTTTATACTTTAAGAGGTTCAAAGCCTGTTTGCTGTATTTGGTTTCCCACAACATGGATCTATTCCCCAATCTTTTTATTTCTTTTAGTGATACACAGATACCTTCCAAGGCTTTGTGTATGTAGAAGGGCGAAACTTTTTCCAAAGCTCCCTCCTTTCTTGTCATTAAGATAAAAACATTTTCATACGTAATGCACTGTAATTTTTCCTTATTACCTTGTGAATCGGGAGGGCTGTGAACCCTCGGTCGCTTCGAACACGCTTGGGTGGAATACTCATCTTGCAGCACACCCACTCCGCAAGGCGGGAAAACCGAGCCATCTGTCGTTTTGACCCACGAGTTCGGAGGTGACGTGTAGCCCCCGCATCACGCCACTAAGCCTTATTCAACTGAGGTGCGGCAGTTGCCCCAGAGGTTGTCCGCTAGCGTGTGTTTACCCTCAACCCTCATTCACCTCATATGCGCGTAACACACCTTGAGATTGAGGGTTTTTATAGAGGTTTAATCCGTTCTCGCGACCCAGCCAATGAAGGCAAGATCTCCGCCCTTTAGAACACGCAACTTTCCACCATTGTGGTCGCTGAAGCATGTCCAAAGTTTACGGTGTCCGAGGACTGGTGGCGCAGTACCAGTCCCCAGCTCGGGGTCGTGGGTTCACCAAACCCATATTCAGTCGAAAGTGGGCCCCCTGCGGGGTATTTTATTTAAAGAAACTCTTATTAAGTGTATTTGCTTCATTAATATTGTGAAGACTAAATATGTTTAGTCATGAAATTTAGTGACCTGATGAACTCCATAATTATATCTGAAATGTTGTGTGGTATTATATAGTCATTATCTACAATAGATCGTTAAATTTACATCTTCATTGGATCATGATGCTTAATACTTTTAGTCTAATTTAAGTAATGATTCTCTAGTATGGACCATATTTCTGCATATATACCCTGCATCGAGCAGTCTATGCAACTCGCATTACAAACTTTCGCAATGAAACATCTGTGTTGAGTATCCTATTCATAGCAATATATTTTCTCTTATAAATTAAATTATTAAATTCATGTATTTGTTTAATTGATAATACAAATTAATTATAAAAAGGGACTCTTGTAAGAAAAAAAGTGGAAAATTCCAAAAACTCTAACATGGCTAAAGATGATTCCATAAATTGATCATCGAATACATACGTATGTTGAAAATACATGGGGATTATCGAGTTTCAAATCTATAGCTAAGGTCTGCTGTTACGAAGTCATTTGAATCAGGAAGATATATATAATTGTTATGAGGAAGAAGTGACATTGACGAAAAGTGTGAACTCAGACAAAAGGTGTGGCTTTACAGCAGGTAGCTACTGAGAAAGTTAACTGATTTTGGGTAGAATCGATTCGGTGTTTGAAGTGACTGGAGTAGGTTCTGTAGTAAGAGTTTATGACCTGATTATTTAGGGTTCAGGATATCCAGTTAATGACCAGTTAACTCTCAGGGTAGTATCAAATCAATTACCTGGGTACTCATGGTAAAACTGTATGCACTATTGGTTTGTAAATGAACAGTAAACTTTAATAATTAGATTCTTTTAGTACACGCCACACGCACATTAAATTAATGAAAACAAATGGAATATTTGTATAAACGGCTAGTTTAGCGGTTTTGGAAGAAGCTAAATCAATTTCGAAAAAAAATCATGATGCAGAGGTTTATGGAGATGTGCGATGAACTGATATGCGCGATGTCGGTAACCTGATAAACTGCACTTCACACTATTTTTTCTCACCATGGATAGATTGACAAGAAACATTCATCTTCCGTAATCTGATTGATGATTTCAATGTAATTAATATCGAAGAAAAGACCTCGTCATTCTACACAATAAATAAAACAATTTTTAAATCATTCAATATTTTAGTGGACTGGTTCCGAAGCTCTCTTTTACCACTAAAAAGGGAATATAGAGATTATGTCTAGTATTTTTCTAGTAGTGCTAATCAAGAATTTGAATCAATATTAGTCTTTATCGAATCAAAGACAGCATTTACATTCACGAATCATAATTGAAGTTTCATTTCGCGTTTGGAACATAAGAAAAAAAGGGAAGAGCGACTTTTCTTTTCATTGCATCATATTCTCAGAACATACTATACAATTTTTCTCAGACCACCAATTTGAACGCACTAAGATTTCAGCAACTCTCTTTAATATTAGGCTAAGAATTAAAAAAATATTAAAACCTTGAATTTATCAATGGTTTCATCTCAGTGTAGAAATTATTTCAAATGTTTTATTCCAACGAGATAAGTACTGTCAAAATATCACGATTCAAGAAATTCCCGTCTTAATTTACACCGGATTATTCATTAACTTCAAAGGAGAGGCCTCGGAGATGTTAGCAGAAAATTATAAAGAAACGCATCTAGAGCACTTGCAAGTAATGGAAGATCCGATCTTTATTTGTAAGAACACGGAAAACCGAGAAAAATACCATTCCTAAAATAAATTTACCAGCATTTGAAATAAATACAATCGCTGGTTCACACATCCAATATAATTATGGTAATCAATAGTCACTTAACTATTGTGTAGCAGGGAAATCAATATTGTCTGTATTGTTTGTTTCCAATTATGAAGCTTTGTAAATATTACTTAACATATCTACCAACCCATACCCAATGTCTGACTATTCACTTTCAGAAACTTAATGAAACATAATTAAATTTTGGGAAATTCCATGCACCAATATTTGGATTTCTTTCTAAAACTAATGTTACAAATGAACGAAACATGAAATCAAATTTTAAATAAATATGCCTCAAATGATCTCGTCTAAATCAAACACGATACATAACACAAGTAATAATAGACTAGAAGTAAATTTATGAAAATATTTCAATTTTATGTAATTGAACCAAAGAATGAAAAATACTACAAGAGAATTGTATTCGTCAGCCACGTGATATGTTCGCAATAACTAGAATATAAATATAAACGAAAATGACTCCAAACATTATATTATATTATGAATCAATCCCACAGACCCAACAACAATAATAGCAAAAGTTACATACAATGAATCACATTATTTCAAGGCACGAAGCGATTATATGAACCATTGTACTCCAAACTCGGAGTGAACATATCTCAAACGTTTTGAATAAAGTAAAATTGAAGATTATTGAACGCTCAAATAGCCATTTAGCGTTTTTACTATGTCTAAAAATAGAATAAGAGAACCTTCTTCACCATACTCAAGTACTTAAATTGGTGCTATTATAACATATAAAAACATATTTTGAACAATGTGGAGAGGATACGAAAGAAGAAATAATAATTAAATGTAATACTTAATACATCAAATAATATTAAAGAAATTTTGAAATGTCGTTAATAACTAGTTATAATAATTGACATCATTCACCTGGTTCTCTCATACCAAAAACGAGCAATAAACCATCATGGAAATGAAAGTCTAAGGGAAAAGAAAGCAACTTCGGAATTTTCAACAATGTTGATATATCCTAAAATATGGAAGATTCGTTGCCTAAAACTGTCCAAACTTCGAAGTAATAAAAATGTCTAAATATATGTAAATTATAAAACTTTCTGTATTTTTGACCCGTTATTCATACTCACTGATTGGTTTTTCAGTATAGGTCATAAATAAAACTATTTCGTACTACCAACGTTCCGGAATATTATAATTCCTTCTTCAGGGTTTGTATAACTATTCCATACTATGATAACTCCATAATACATCCCACTAACACACTACCATACACACAACTACACTACAATCACGTTACCCTATCATCAACCCAACAACGACTGATGAGAGGTTGATGAGGAAGGAATTATAATATTCCAGAACGTTGGCGGTATGAAATAGTTTCATTTATGACCTATACTAAAAAACCAGTCGGAAAGTAAATTATAGTTTGTTCTTTTTGAAATGAAGTTAAATCTCGTTCTTGACACGCGTGTCATCTACATTCGATCTCTCTCCTTGACACGTCTTTCGCATTCGCACTCCGTCTCCGTAGTGCTCGCGCGTCATGAACACTCCACCAAGCGACCTCGACAAACGGCGGCGCTCGCCCCGTCGTCCTCTCGCGACCACGAGGGACACAGCAGCGCATGCGCGACACCAAAACGCGTCGCATCGCATGCCCTTCGTCTCCTGCCTACCTGGCGCAGCAACGGGTTGCAGCTCTCGACCACCGGCGGCTGGCAACGCTCCGATACACAGCCACAGGCGATGCCACTCCGCCGGCCGCGGTCGCCGACGATGCCAGCGACGTCGACACCCCGACGCCGCCATTTCCGCCACCACCTCCACCGCCGCCGCCATGGACCCCCGCGGGTGGCGGCATCTCCTCGCCCCACGTGGACGGCGCGAACCGCCGCGGGGGTGGCGCCGCCAGCGCCCCTAGCGGGAGCGCCCGCCACTCCAGGCGGCCCGTCATGGCGACGACGTCGTCGCCGCGGTCAAGAAGTCGGTGGACGCCGTCGTCGGTGAAGGAGACGTCGCGACGCCCGCGCGATCGCCCACGGAGACAGGCACTCAGTCGGCGTCGCCGCTGCGGCTCGCTACCTCGCCTCCTTGCTACCCTGGAAAGGAAGAACACGGATGCAATGCGGGATCGATACGCAACTTACGTCACATACACAAGCGCAGGGATGCCAACTGCCACCGGTGGAGGCGGCAGCAGCATCCACGTCGGTCCAGCACCGTTCGGAAGGCAAATGATTAGGTTATCTATACTCTCATGCGAAGGTCTATGCAACTGAACTGAGATTCGGTTGCTGTGGTTTATTTGTCGAAAAGTCAGTTTGCCCACTAGCATTAAACATGTTGTCTAAAAGTACAAATATGGAGCAGTTATTACTATGGCATCAATGATTGACAAGAAGACAAACAGATAAAATTGATTTTCAACAAATTCCGAGTATTTCTTTCCCTATTTGTATCGTGCATAGAATACGGAAGTAATACTTTTTAACAAAAAACAATTTAATTATTAGCAGGAATTGGATGTAGAGGGAGTTACTTATTTATAATACTAATGATATTTTCTCATCCATTCAATATCCTTCCACACAAGTATAGCTTCGTTATAGGAATGTATTTTGTTGAAAAAAACTTCATACGCATATTAAAGGTCCAGAAGATTGCATATTTTCCCCTTCCAAAGTTTTTTTTTTTAATTTTAAGGGGATTCTGTGAGTTTGTTGTGCTAGCTAGACTTGGCGTAAACGTTTTAATGATTCGTAACAGTATTATCCTGAATACAGTCTTTAAAAGATAATAAGCATAAAACGTTGTAAGTTGTATAGAACTTTTTTCTGTAGTAAAAAACGGTCGATTCATATCTATACATCTCTAAGTGTCAGGAAGTCAAACTGTCCTGGAAGTTTTGACCATACGCGAGTCAAGCTTTGCAATTTCTTTCTCCGCGCTAGTTGGGAGACACGCTGCACACTAGATCTCAGGGCATATCTTCCAACATAATTTACCTCCCCCGCGAAAGGTATAATACAAGTAACTCACTACTCAAAAAATGAATGCGATGACTTTTTGCGTATGGGAGAATGGACAAAGGGAGAATGGATATATAACGTGGTCGATGAGTCCTAAATTCAACAGACTGTTAGTATTTTGATGTATCAAAAAAATTCATAGATTTCAAAAATAAATAAATGACATAAACGGAAAACGGATATAACAAGAACAAATTTTTGTGCTGTTTATGTCTGTCATAATGTTTAAGGAATTTAAGTGAAATATTATAGAATTTCATTCATGGCATGTTATTAGGATACTGTACTATACTACTACTTACTTATCACTTCACGAAGCCGTAAACAATGAAGGAACGTTCTTATTGAAATATATGTTTAGTCTTAATAAGGTCGTTACAGTTGATAATTTTACAAGTACAAAACTAAAACTTCAAAATGTATTTCTTTTATAAATTAAAATTGATAGTTTTATATTATTGTAAATTTAATCATATGTGAAAGTTCTTGCCGAAGTACGTCAATTAGATCGAAAATTCTGGGGATCCAAATCATCCGTGGGAGCCAAAAAGACGCGGAAATCTTTGTGACCGGCCAAGCATATCTTCTGCGGAATTCTAAGCACAAGAGCATCAAAAAACCGCTTTTATGCGCAATTAACTGAATAGTAACGGAATAATAAGAGTGAGTCTTGAACAGTAACTAAATAGTGTGAGTGAGTCTTGAACTGTCAAACAACAAGTGGCTCATCCATACCATGGGAAAAAAACTGGGTTCTGCAGGATTTCAGTAAATTACTTATAGATCATTTCCCTGACTTACAGTAACATTTCGGGAAATAATGTGGTTTAATTTTGAAAATTCCTGTCTCGATAATATTTTAGTTCCTTGAGAATTCAAAAACAAATTTTGTCCATTTATTCAATATTTTGTCATTTTTGTAAATACTGGAAAGTAATTTGTACCTTTCCACTTTCACTGCTCCAATTTTCTTCAGTAACTTGCTTCCAAATGAACACTGGACTATTTTTAGTCAATTCTGCTATTTGCTAGATCACTTAAAATCACAACATACAAGAAACGTATTAGGCTATATTGAATTTGGTTTAATAAGCTATTGCAATGGAAACAAGGAGTAATCGTTCAGTAGTTATCTCAAGAGAAAATGTGCAACTAAACATTCTCGTATTGTTCCTGCTTAACTTTACGGTAATTTGTTTCGATAAACAAGCCTGAACGAATATTGTGTTCACATAACATTTGTTACGTATGTAAGGCATTACGTCTGTCAATGGTTTTTAGGATTTTACAAACATATTCGCTACAGTCTTGGGATAATTGATACAGGTGATCATCCTAAAAGCAAGAACATAACAAGAACATCTTGGGGTTCCGGACACACCTGTCCCTTAAAAAAATTTACTGAAAAATTAAACATTATCGAAGTTAAATTTATTTAAAAGATTGTTGATCTATTGCGTGTATCAATGATTGAGTTGGGGCTGAGTTCGTATTAATATAAACATTTTGAGTAAAGATCAAATACGAGCTCTTATATGATATTATTTCACATACATTCTAGAAACGTCTCCTAAAAAATCCTGGTTAGGTTCCTGCTAAGAGGGGCTCTCTTACTTCTACAATCTACGAAGAAATATGTGAATCAAACATCCAACGCACAGAAAAAGAAGAATTTAATAACTAGGTTACCTGGTGTAGCGAGGCAGGAGCACCGCTGGTGCGAGGATCTGGTCGAACACTGCACTGTCGAACGCCACTGGAGCCGAAGCCAACGAGAGACCGACCGGACACAGAAGGGACTCCACCCGACAGCCAGCCCACGATGACTCCGCCCGCCCGTCTGTCCTCCTGTCCTCACACCAGCGAATTGACTGTC
>NNCF01127932.1:124619-146275 GCA_002313205.1 Laupala kohalensis | reverse complement strand
GCTCTGTTCCGTCGCATTTTACAGCGAGGGGATATTTGGGTTGAGTAAGGATATAGGTGCCAGGTTTTAATTCACCGATTCGCATACTTGAGCTTGCCTGACAGCGTAATAAACACTGCTTAGCGATAGCTGAAACTGACATATTTGTGACCATTGCTTCGGCGCACGTCGAAACAAAGACCGCAGCGGACGAGAACCTAGGGACGAAGCATAGCTGCGAATCCCGTGGTTCGCAATCCGCCAGGTTGGTTCCCGTGATCACTCTAGATTCATTTCCTCGCCTCGCCAGCATGGCGGGCTCATGAAATAACTGACATGTTTCACCTTCCCACGCGAAGGGGAGAGGTACGAATTCGAATAATTCCCAATCCTGACCGACTTGTCGCAATGGCACTTTAATTTTGACTAAAATATTTTCTTTCGAAAGTAAACACTCAGCCAAGGGTAATTTATAATACACGGCGATGTCGTCAGATTTTATAGCTAATTCGACATCCTTCCCTTGCAGCATCGGTATTAATTGTTGCAAATGGTCTTGTAAGACCGTTGCGGGAACGATCGCGGCGGGAATAAGGTGTCGACGGCACTGCGTGATAACATCTACGTGTTTAATGGTGTCTACAAGCCGAAACTGTCGAAATATCGATCTTTGTAATTGCTCCACTATCACATTTTCAGTGGTCCACAGGGTATGCATTCCGCCTTGCACGCTGGTGATAAACTTTTTCGTAACGTTTTGTACTAAGTGGAGTTGATCGTTTAATATACTAAGAGCTACTCTGTTATCACGTTCGTAGTTACGCAAATTTTGAGTTAAATTTACTAGAAAGCCGTGTTCCGTATGTAGGAGTTCTTCGAGCCGTCGCGACTCGCTTTCAATCTGTTTATTGGTAGCTTTTAATCCATGATATTGCCGAGCTGAAACGACTCCGCAACACCAGTGCAAAAATTCGCCTAAGAGATCGAGAGATCGCTTATCTCGGACCTGCGGGGACGTTTGTATCTCGAAGGCTAAACTGCTTTCGAATTTATCTAATTCCGAGAAAAATAGTGAATCAGCAATATCGAGAGCTCCTTTAATTTCATGCGCCTGTAAAAATGATGTCTTTCTGGCTTGTAACCTTGCGAGTCGAGTTGTACAAATACCAGAAGTGTTTGAACATTCTGTAACATTTCCGGGGTGAAGGGGTTCGGAATCTGGGTTAGCTCGCTTATCCCGAGTTATCTCTCGTTCTTCAGGTATTTCAAGACCTGGTTGCCACTGTACTGAGAATGTTAAAGGTATTGAGGATTCGTAAAGAATCGATGGCGGAGCGGGGCGCCAGTAAGCGCCCGTGATAACTCGAATGGTTGGTGTGTGCGCTGATTCTGCGCGGCTGCACGCCAACAACAGTACGAGAAACTGAAAAAGATTGATTTCGAAAAATCGTTAAATTCTATATATGTTTTTTTTTTTGCAAAAATTCTGGTTATTTGTTAGTCAGGCGTTATTTATGAAGCACTCAGCAGGTTAGAACTCTCATTCATGACGTAAACATGTATTTTTCTATTTATCTACCTGTTCTCACGGTTAAAAGAATTCTATATTGGTTTGAAAATATTCTAACACACTGCATTCTGCTATGAGCCGCTGCCAAGTGGCGGGCGGCTGGGTTTCTGAATTCTTTATTGTTTTAAAAATATTCTAACACGCTACATTCTGTTGTGGCGGGCGGATGGGTTTCTGAATTCTTTATTGTCTTAAAAATATTCTAACACGCTACATTCTGCTGTGGCGGGCGGATGGGTTTCTCCCCGTGTCCAACCTCAACATTTGACGAACGACCTGTGCCGGGCGCACGGCTCACCAATGACCCGTGACGCAAAGGCACGTGACGCTCCGGTGTGCAGCGAGAATTTTGTTTTTCTATTTATTAGTTTTATTTCCGCTAATCCCTTCCTAAGGAAGCAACTATTGTATTTGCAATACGATTCAGTCCCCACTTCTTTGAAATAAAAGAAGTAAGCCCTATAAATTCATACAAATTATTTTAATTATTAAATACATGCTGTTAATACTTGAATTACTGATTAGTAATTAGTATATGCGTCCTTTGGCGAGGTTACATTTCATGCACTACACATGCTATGGAATCTTAGCAATGACTCTTATTTTTCAATGTTCCGCAATTATTCACTTCGTTATTTTATATATGTATCTTAAAATATACAGCTACTATAATTAATATTTACGCGAGCCCAGCGTACGTTTCTTACTCATACGTGCTTTCATACCTTCCTACTGGGAATCAACTAGGAAGCACGATGCACCTGCTCGGTGGCGGTACCGTTTCACGGGGCTCTACCGTCCCTGAACATTCCCGTGCGTCGCAACACGTATCTATTTCCTGAGATTTCCAACTTACTGTCTAACGGACTCCCCGTCTCTTGTTAGACAGCCAACAGGGCGCAATGATTCATTCGAGGGAGACTATCCGTCTCTCTCGTGATATAGAGCCAATCGCTCAACGTGCACGATTTCCGTTAGTTCTCGTCCGCGCTTCCTGTTGATTCTATAATTCACCGGTGAAATCTGCTCAATAATTCTATACGGACCCCTATACTTGTGGGTCAACTTACTACACACCCCGACTTTACGGGATGGATCAAAAATCAATACCAAGTCTCCCTTTTGGAAATTGACATTCCTTCGGTGCGCGTCATAACGATCCTTATCACGCGCTGAGCGTCACGCAAGGCCGGCGACTGCTGCGGATCGGGCGTCTTTTATCGCGTTGTTAATCGCACATACTTCCCTTTCGTTGTCTTGTGTTCCAGTTGCGCTTATTGTCGGAAGGGCAGCTTCCGCCGGAAGAACTGGTTGCCTCGCGTTAATGAGTTCAAAAGGCGAGTAACCCGTGCTCTCTTGTTTCGCTGTGTTATAAGCGAAAACTACAAAAGGCAGATAAACGTCCCAATCGTTTTGACGGGTTGACGTGAAGTGCGTGAGCATTGAAACAATTGTTCCATTCAATCGTTCACATGCTCCGTTTACCTGCGGGCGATAACTGGTTGTATACGTCTGTCGTCCGCCGAGCGCGGCGACTATTTCTGTCACTAATGATGATCTGTATACCTGTCCTCTGTCACTCAAAATTTCCTTCGGTACTCCATGTCTCAGAAATACCTCATTAACTAGAAACTTGGCGACTTGAGGCGCTGTACCGGCTCTTAAAGGCTGACACTCACACCAACGAGTTGCATAATCAATACAAACTGAAATCCATTTTTTTCCTGACTTCGAGCGGGGGAGGGGGCCTACGAGGTCCGTTCCCACCCGGGAAAAAGGTTCACCTATTTTGAAGGGAATCAATTCGCCGGCGGGTCTCTGGTTTATCACCCCCTTCCGCATCTGGCAACCCCTGCATGTACGTACGTACGTACGGACATCTTTATATAACCCGAACCAAAAATATCTACAACTAATTTTATCTAACGTTCGGGAATATCCCATATGTCCATGCGTTGGGTCATCGTGATGTTGTGCTAAGATTTCATGTTTCAAGTGATCTGGAATTACTATCAGGTATGGAAGTCCGCGAGTTTTCGTATTTTTACAATACAGAACGTCGGATCGTAGCTGGAAATTTTTCGCTTGCTTTTGTTCGGCAGCGGTTCCTTCCAGCGGATCTAAGACGAGCGTTCTTAATTTACGAATACTCGGGTCCTTCTGTTGTTCGACTGACCATTCCTCTGCAACAAGCATGTAGGTTGGCAAATCAGTGTCATCGTCGTCATTTCCGGTGGCAGGCAGAGGATCTCTACTTAAGAAATCTGCATCTGCATGCAGTTTGCCACTTTTATATTTTATTTCATAATCAAAATCTTCTAACTTAAGGGCCCAGCGCGCTAATCTGCCGTTTGGGTCCTTAATTTTCTTTAAATAACATAGAGCGTGATGATCAGTAACAATTGTGATCTTTTCTCCCCAGATTAGCGGACGAAAGTTATTGAGCGCTACAATGGCTGCTAACATTTCTTTCTCACTAATGGTGTAATTAATTTCCGCGCCTCGTAGCGTTCTAGATACGTAGGCTACGGGGTGGAACGCTCCGTCTCGTTCTTGCAACAGAACGCCGCCGACCCCAAAATTTGAAGCGTCGACGTGGAGTTCTGTCTTATCGCCGCGTCGAAAGTGCACTAACACCGGTGCGCTCGTTAATTTTGTTTTTAACAAATCAAAAGCGTGTGTCTCGCGCTTCGTCCATACAAAAGGAACATCTTTCCTAATTAAGTTGTACAGCGGCGCGGCTATTCGAGAATAATTTTCAACGAACTTTCTGTAATAATTTGTTAATCCCAAAAATCTTTGTATTTGTTTAACGGTACGTGGCGCGTGTGCGTCTGTGACCGCGCGTAACTTTTTCTCATCGGGGCGTACGCCATCTTTATTAACCACAAATCCAAGCAGATGGATTTCCTGTACAGCGAATAAACATTTTTCTGGTTTAAGACGGAGTCCCGCTTCGCGTATTCTACTCAGCACGCGAGCGAGAATATCTAAATACTCTTCAAATGTCTTCGCGTAAATGATTATATCGTCGATATAACTCATCGCACCTTTGTATCTCAAATCACTTAATAGCCTGTCCGCGAGCAATTGATAGCAGGCGGGGGCTGTTTTAAGTCCGAACGGCATTTTCCTGAATTGAAATAACCCTTCGGGGCTGACAAAGGCGGTTTTTGGTCGATCTGATTCTCTGATCCCCACTTGCCAGTAGGAGGATAACATATCTAACGAACCAAAATATCGAGCTTCTCCGAGATAACTCATCATGTCTTCAATGACAGGGAGAGGATAACTCCATCCTTCTGTCACCGCGTTGAGCTTACGATAATCTACACAAAACCGAATACTTTTGTCTTTTTTCGTAACTAGTACGACGGGACTAGCCCACGGCGAGAACGAAGGTTCAATTATGTCATGCGCGAGCATCTCTTGAACTTGCTCCCTGATGATATCTTTTTGAGCATGAGAGACGCGCCAAGGCATCTGTTTAATTGGAACTGCATTTCCTGTATTTATTTCCAATTCAGCCCACGTCGTGAACCCAAGTTCTGCCATTGACGCAGCAAAGCAATCTCTATGTGATTCTAGCAAGTCCGTAAGACTTCTCTTTTGTTCAACGGTGAGATCATTACCCATGGAGAACGTAATTTCCGCATCTCCACTGTTTCCAATGTCCCACTGTTGACACGGGGTATTATCCATTATATCCATTGTTCCCAGAGTCATTCCCGCGAATAATGCAACATTAGTATTTATTAAATTTTTGATTAAAACTTTGTTTAATACTTGTTCCCCAGACGCAGTTCGCGTAATGAGATCTACGTGTTTCTGTTGAACTAATTTTTCCGTGGGAACCAATGACAGCCATTGCATCGGAAATGGACCTATTGAATGTATTTCTACTTCTTTTTCATCGTAAGGGGAAATTCTAACGTCCTTCGCGAGGGTTATTTTTAACCCTGGTTCCGGGTGAGGAATTTCCACTGTGTTAATACGAGATATTTCCCATGAATGTCCGTCATATAATGGGAGAACGTATGTTTCGTTCTTCCATATGAATTCTAAAATATTATCACAAAAATCTACTGAGGCTTTGTATTCTCTCAGAAACGGAGAGCCGAGAATAGCTGAAATGTTGCAATCTGAAATAACATTAAATAACACGGGAAGACAAACATCGTGAAATTGTACTTCGAGAGAAGCCGTTCCTAGAATAAATAATTCACTATCACCGAGAGTTTTCGCTCGGTGAGAGGCTGGCAATAATTCAAGGGAGAGCGACTCTGCTATTTTCTGAGGTAAAATATTTATTGAGCTTCCTGTGTCGAGAACAAATATAATGGATATCCCCTGAATGTTTCCAATTATGGTCGGGAGGTTGGACGCTGCGCTCCGTTGCGCTGGCCGTTTTTTTCATGCGACGGGCGTGCGTTGGCTTGCTCGCCTACGCGCTTGCGAGCCTCAGGGCATGAGTTCGAAAAATGGCCGAGCTTATTGCAATTAAAGCAGATTAACCGTCCATCGCGAGCTCTGTCCGGTCGACCACGCCCATTTCCCCCTCCTCTAACTACGGGCGCGAGACGTCGAAATTCGGCGTCGCGCCCGAAGGAGGTCTGCGGGCGCTGAAAGCCAGCGCTTTGATCGTACGAGTTCTGGTGGCGATCGAACCCCGGGCCACGTTCGTAAGTGTGTGGCTGGCGGCTACGTTCTAATCGCCGCAGAGACGAAAGCATTTCCCCTAAGAGCTTCTCGACCGTCGCCGATACAGCCGGGGACGGGGGCGGCGGCGCCGTCTGAGATTGTACGGCGTATACTTCCTGAGCGAACCGCTCACGTATTTCCTCAACTACTCGCGCAATATCGAGTAACTTCGAAACTGAGTCAGGTTGAAGCGGTAGGATTTTCTCTACGTAATGTAGCTGTAGACCGCGGAGGATATGATCCACTCGTTCAGATTCGGGCATATCCGGATCGATTTTCTTACAAAGTTTAAGGACGTCAAAGACGTATGCTTCGAGCGATTCTTTTTTCCCTTGCTTGCGCGTACGCAAGCGAACAATAACCTTTTCACGTTGGCCAGTAGGGTGGAACGCCTTTTCAAAAGCTTGGTTCACAACATCCCAACATTTTAAATCCTGATTATCCGTCATGAAGACGTCAAACCACGCGCTCGCGGTCGCACGGAGATAACAAGGAAAATACTGAATTTTTTCTACATCCGTCCAGCAATACACGGAAGCGGCCTGTAAAAATTTTTCAAGGAAAGATTCTGTACATGATTTATCACCCGAGAATTCACCGACGTCGATTTTCGGAGTACGGTGACGAGGGGTTGGTGACGGCTGAGCCAGCGCTGGTTGCGCCGTGTCGCCTGAGGGGCTCGCCATTCCGCCGGGAGACGGGATCTTTAAAACGGGACCTTTAAAAGGGGTAGAATGCGGCGCGTGTGGGAGGTCAAAAGATACGTCAACGTCTAGACCGCGCGCAGACGCAGGTGAAATTGGCACTTGAAGCCTTGCTATTAGACTACCATCAGAATTCTCATCTACAATGTGGAGATGGGCGCCCTTCTGTGAGCGAGTGAGACGTGAGGACATTCCCCCATGAAAATATCAGACATTCAGGAAGACGGGGGCTCAACGTTAATAAATTACGCAAAATGAGCGGAAGCAAAATGTTAATTGACGCAATGCTAAAAGGAGAGCCACAAATACAAAGTCATTCGCGGGGTAGGATTACAACACACCCCCGAAAACAAACATAAAACAATTGATGCTTCTGTAAAGAGCAGTACATGCACACAGCAATAAAAACACAGATTACCAAATACCAAGACCTTCTGACAAGGGTGAGAGAAAAATATTTAACTCAATCGTTTAACACTAAAACAATCGAAAAATTGACTTTTTTCAAGATATATCGAGAAAACAATCAAAAAAAATATTACCAGCCGGAAAAGCCGGCGCCTACTATCATGTCGCAATGGGGGCCGTCTCGGTTGAATATTGAGGCGGTGTTTATTCCCATTGGTGGGTACGGTATAGTCAGGATTAGAGCTAGAAAGACTCTTTACTCGCTTGGCATTTGCCCTGTCATATGGTCTTAGTAGGAGGTTGAAATCATAACACATGCACAAAGGTTAAATGAATTTAATGACTTATTACGGCCCTAAGTGGGCGTAGAAACAATTGATTACATCGCTGTACTTGAGTACGGCGTTCTAACATAGCTTGCCGTAAGGGCTGCTTAGTGTCGGGATCCGACAGTGTTCCAATTCATACCATCGGAGAGTTCATTCGCCTCGGTGCGGTCCGCAGCAGTGGCCACGGTGACGGGTTTTCTGCGTAGAGATGACTCAGGTAGTGGCGGTCCACAGGGTAGTTGTGGCCGTCGTAGTTGAGCAACGAGCAATTGTGCAATGAGCAATTGAGAGCGGGTGTGGCTTTGTCCACGGCTTAAGTAAGATCGCGGGGTGTTAAGGGGGTAAAGAATCCTTGAGCCAACACCCTGTTAAGGTGGGGACGGCGCGTGTCCGTAAGGGCCCAGCGTCGTGTTGAGATGGGGGGGGGGTTTCTGGAGAGATGGAAAATTTGCACACGGTCCATCAAGTAACTCCAGAGGGGGAAGGGCGTTGTCCATAAGTTAATATGTGTTTATTAAGAAAGTAGGAGGGATCAGCATATAGTGGGGGATGGCATGGGATGACGGCCACGTGCCGTCACGCGGCCCTGTGTCACTTTCCGGGGAATTACGCATCTATTCCGCATACAAAAACAGGAAGTGGTCCCTATCTCTCGCGACTGGGCACCGCGGCTGAAAGAGGGGTTCTGTTGGGAGCAAGTAACCCGAATGCCACTATCGGTCCTCATAATTGGCGAGATATTAAATAAATGATAAAATTCGGGAGACTCCCGCACGTGGCGAGAGGCCCTCTGAGGGAGGCATCATGTCGCTTTGTGACAATATCAAATTATATAATTCCAACACGTATCATGATATTACGTCCGTACTTTGGTCGTAATATATGTTTAGTGCCCAGCAAATAACAGTTTTTCGTCCAATAGAACTCCGACGTACTTAAGGGTTCTAACTACCTTCACAATTTGTCCATCTGATTTAACTATAAAGTTTCGTCGCCTCTCTACCGTGTGTTCAAACCACAATACTCTTGTCTTAGTCTCCGAAATTTCTAGATACCTTTCTTTACATATGTCTTCACATTCATACCTTTGCACCAAGTTCTGGAATTATGTGCGTGAATCTCCATTAACTACCAGCACAAAACCATCCGGATACGCTAAATTCTCAATACCCATATCTTGCAATGCTCACGGCGCAGTATCCATAACCACCGGCCATTTGCTGACCCTTGTGAATATACAATTCCAATCTCCTTTATAATTTGCGCATCCCCAAGGTTTAGTAGGTGCGTTGTGTCCGGGCTACTACAGCATACGCTGCAGTTTGAATATCGCGGAAGCTAGTAGTTTCCAGGTTATCCTCAGACAGCGCTAACTGCTGCTTGGACGCGGCAAGTAACTTCAGCGCCGTGCTACGTCAGCGATCACCAATAGGAGGCGGGCGGCAGCTACGAGCGGCGGGAAAGCGGTCGCTTATAAGCTGCACCGCGTGCAGCGGCAGACAGACCTCAACCGAGGCACTTCAGTAACGGACCACCCATCGGAATCAGATATCGCCGCAACTTACGGAACGTGGGCTCAGCGCTACTACAGCAGTCTACTGGATTTACGGAACTGCGACCATCGGCTGTTATATTCTGGAATTTGTATGAGTATGGTTACTGGAAAATAAAAGTTGTTTTGTTACTAGTAAGTGGCAGTTATTAACGACATAACAATTACGTAATATGTTGAGTAAATACTTTGATAACGCCTTCTCTTTCAATGTTTTCTCAATTAGTTCCCATCGCGCTTTATCAAAGACGTCTTTTATATCCATAAACACCACTGCACAATACATTGTGTCTAGTGCACTTTATCACAGAGGGCAAGCAAAGCATCTTCCGTATTTATTTTCTTCATAAAACCATATTGGCGTGCATTCGATGCTTTTGCTGCTTGTAAATATTCTTTGATTTTATTTGAGAGTATTTTATTAAATACTTTCCCTATTGTTGTAATCAAAGAAATAGGTCGATACTCCTAGAAGCGTCTATACAGTCATTATAACGATGACCTACTTCACTAGAATGACCACAGGTATGAGCCTGCTCCCCGCAAAATTTTAGTAAGATGCCCCAAAACGATGACGTCGATAACACCGTAATGGGTTTGTGTCATCCTTAACTCTTTTACTCTTCATGTTTATGTATACTCCCCTGAGTTTTAATGGGTACGTTGAAAATTTTGATATATCTCAAAATTCCAATCTATCTTCCCTGCGCGTAATCTCTCTGTATACAGTACTCTAGCCCCTTTTCGAAACTTGTCTTTCTCTTCCGTTGTTTCTAAATTTCTTTCAGCCACCTCCCGCATAAATTCCATTTCATCCTTCTTCTCTGTACGAGAAATGCATAACCGGGGTCGTCTCTTACTTACGAGCCTCATTTACTTTTTGCAACTCCTTCTCATGTACACTTGGTAATACCACTAATAGATCTCCCTTGTGATTTCTCACACCAATTCTATTTTAACTTTATTACCATGTGCTTCAATCGTTGTTTTCAGGAGCTCCTTAACTGCACCCTCCGTATTTTCTTCCTTCCATAATATCATTCCTTACTTTCCACCCCGTTTTTTTCTTTTCAGAACATTTGCCTTCGAGTTTTCAGTTTTATCTTGTGTTATTTTAATCCTTTCAAATATTTTGTGTCCACACTTTTTTACCAGTTCCCCCAATGTATCATTCGTTTTCTGTAATAGCGAATTCCAATCTATTTGTTTTGGTCTTCCCTCACCACCCCATTCTTCACGTATCCATTCAATTTCCTTCATATCTCTCTGCAAAATCTTACTTGTCTTCAATCGCGTATTTGCATCATTCATTCTTTCGTCAATCATTGTCTCCATTTGCCGCTGCCTCTCTCTTCACACTTCCTCGAGCATTTCTATTTGTTGCGCATTTAAATGTTCTTTAACAATCTCTGTTACTCGACTCGCTGAAACTTTATCCAAAGTAATTCATAATTCTTCGCATTTAATCGCACTGCGGCTTTCCAAAGTTCCTTTATCCCAACTCTTATCAATTTTTTACACGAGTCTTTGACACGCATTCATTTAAAATAAAATCTAATCAAATCGGACCAGGATTCTGGAGAGAATGGCGTCAATATCATTTGCCTCACCCGCCACCTGCAATGGTGGCTTAAGATAAAGCATTTGGCAGCATCCTGTGTTTGTACAAACTTTAAAATGCCGAGAGTGTTGTGGATCAGCAGATTGAAAGCTTAAAGGAGGTAATGCAAGTGGTACAGAGTAATGCAAAATGACTACAACAAAGAGAAGAGCAGTTTGAAAAAAAACAACGATAAGTTAATGACTGAGTTGGCAGGTAGAGTTTAAGAAACACAATGGAGATTATTGAAAAGAAGATAGATGACGGGATAAAGTTGGCGTGGGAAAAGTGTACGTGTGCAAGTATTACAGCGGCTGAGAAGGCGAAGGATATTAGGGAACGAGTACTTCCCTGGACGCTAGGGAAGGTGAAGAGAACAGTAAGGGAGCAATTACAACAATAGGGGAGGAACAAACACTTGTGTAGATAGAAGCTGTAAAACAAATGAAAAATAAGGAGTTGCCTAATGGGGAACAGCGGAAAAGGTTGGCTAAAATTGTGGTGTCGGAGCCGGAGATCGAAACAAAGATAATGGGTCTAGGAGTCGTCATAAGAAATTAAATATAAAAAAAAATATAAGCATGTCACAGAAGAATGTGTTAGAGTAAACTGTAATATTAAAGAGAAGTGATTGGATAAGTTTAAAGAAGAGACAAGGATAGAGAGACGGGAAAAAATAAAAAATAGTGGGGAGGAAATTTGGATTTTGAAAACAAATGTAGGATCTTTTAAAGAGATTATAGGAAGAAGACGAGTGTATGTACATTTGTGGTGTTTTAGGGCAGAGGAAGATTTACAACCGGTCAGATGTTACAACTGTCAAAAGTATGGACAAGGGTTTGTAGAGAACAGGAAGCGACTTCTGGGCATTGTGGGAAAGGGTTCTACATTTATGACAAATGTGAAAGCAAGGATGAAAAAGGAAGGTGTGCTAACTGTTTGCGAAAAAGGTTAGATCCATACCATCATACAATGGATAAGATGAATCACAAATATATTCATGCAATCGCCTAACCATCTACCAATGGGGGAAGGTAATATCAATACAGGATTTTGATCTCACAAAAATTTTTATTATGAGATGGGATACCCCGCTGGCTTGCATAGGTTTTTTGTTAATTTAGGATTGAGAATGTATATTTTCAAGCCAAAACCAAGTATCAAACTTATCAAACATTAGAGAAATATGTTCAAAATTTCCCAAAAAAATAAATAAATTATATATTATATCTTGGAACTAATTGTAGAGGATGTTCATAAAATATGTATTTTCCGTTCACAATAAGCGCAACCATGCTTGTAGTATTGCCAGATGTTATCGCTGTAGGACAAAGAGTTAATGTTATTTTATAGACTTTGAAAAGCATAATAATTTCCTTAACAAAAAAAATATGTGAACCTGAAAATATGTTCTACATTATTCATTCAAGTAAGAAGTATTCCTTGTTTAATAAATAATAATATTAAAAGTGATTTATGGGCAAGGGGTTAATTTCAATCTAAAATCATTTTTTGTCCAAATATTGTATTACATGCAACAATATTATATAAAATAGTACAATAGCTAAATACATTTGGAAAATATAGAATGAAATATAATGAGAATAAAAAATGTGCAAAAATGAGAATGGAAAGAAAATATTTAACAAAATGAAATAGTAAATACCAGTAGTGTTAAACTAGTTATACTCTGCGAGACTAAATAACAAAATGAAGTCTTTTACATCCATTTCTTGCATTTCAGTTTCTACATCAATATCAATGTCTCCATGCGTATGTAGAAGGAAAAGATCTGACAACCCAGTCTTCACATTCTCTCTAGGACTTCAGATGACGCAGAGAAGAAAAACTTATTTCTGCTGATGCAAGGTTGTTAGAGTCCTTACAAAAGTGTATGCTGTTGGAAACAAATAATAATCATGCAAGTGCTGTGTTGGCAGTTTTAAAGGACCAATTTTTTCTTCTTTTCTACTTCTGCTTCCACAGAGTGAACTCACCTCATAGTTGGTGTAAGCTGCTCACTGATAGACCTAAGACAGGTCTGAACCTAATTCTTAAGTTCTGAAGATTGATGACATCCGCTTCAAAAGTTCTTCATCTTAGTCACTGCACTTAGAATTGTTACTCGTGGTTGGTGTAGGAATCAACGTTCTTAGTCCAATATAGAACAGTGAATCTTTTGGAAATCTACATACAGAGTCTTCGATTATATTATCAAGAAGAGGGATATATAGTCACTCACTTTAATATTCATTCACCCTTTCCCACCTGACTTCTCTGATTATTTTTACAAGATAGGTTGGTCAAAAACACCAATGGATGTCAAGAACAAGTATATTGTAGAAGATATAAATGTACAAGAAAAAATCAAGTAACTAAAAAAAAGGAAGAGAATTTTTTTAGCAAGAAATTATTACACCTTAATATAAAGCTACCAAATTAACTAAAAAATACCTAAAACTAAAAAAATATGATAGGGAGATAATCTCAAAAATTCAAGGGATAAACATATTTTCAAAAACTTTCCTTAAATGATTTGACATGTTTGACATAATTTTTTCATCTATTAACATGGCTTTCTCCAGTCCTCTCTTCCATTGAATCCCTCATTCTGTAACACTCTCCGTTCCGTTTGGGGATGCACCTTTTTTCCACCTTTCTCTAACAACTTTGAAGTAATTTTTGGGGCACAATTTCGCACTTAATTGTGGTTTTTTTTTTTCACTTTTCGTATGACCAAGCGCTTTTTGCAAACAGAAAGTAGAGCTGGACAACCTTTTTGCTATCTCTGCAATTTTCTCACACATATTGCCTATTGATGTCATGTACTGTATTTTGTACCAGATCCTTTATAGATCCCTTGTAGTTTGTGTTCAACTATTAGAATGGTTGATGTATTATTGAGATCGTTTATTATTTAGTTGGGTATATATAAATATGGTATTGTAAGTAGTGTTTCTGGATTGTAATGTGTTGGCTGGATTTTTGTATACTGGTTTGTGTAATTTAGCAAGTGTTGGATTATCATCTGTAATATTTTTGTAGCCCCAATGAAGATAGCATTCACTGTTGAAACATTGGCCAAGTAAATAAACTTTGTGCCTAAACACAAGAATTATTTCTACCTTCAAACATAATGGCAAAGAACATCCCAAGTATTAATAAACTTATTTACTCTCCAGAAGCAAGCGAGGGATTCTCTCATCAATTCCAATCAATGGCCCTATGGCAGAGGGGGATTTAAAATTATTGTATGTACATCCTAAAATTATTATTAAAACATTACATTACAATATGTTTATTACATACTTCTTCACTCTATTAGTTACTCTTTTATGTTTTCTGGGAACCTAAACTCCATTGCCAGCAAAGCATGAGTAAACATTTGTTTTGATGACACCCTCATGGTGGTGGATGGATGTAGTTTCCAATTTCCAAATCATTTGAGAATATTTTGAAGATTCTTTGAAAACCCAAAGTAAAGATAGAGACAAGACCTGAACCAAATGAAACTATTAGTAAGTTATAAGAAATTAATTTAAAAATTCAGAGATTGCAGAGTAATAAACATAGAGAAAATATTCTAAGAAATAAATAATTAACTTTATATGTATGTGAAGTTTTTGTCAACAATTATGAGTTATCTGTCTACTATTATCACACAACATAGTAAATGCATCAGGTCAGCAAAATGAATGCAATTTTTCTGTAATCACTTTAGGGACTAGTGGTTTCCGCTGGTGCACTACAGGGACCTGCAATAACCATTGAGTATAGTAGTCACAACAAGGTCTTCGATTTAGTTCTCTTGTAGTGATTACAAAGAATTACCTCACAAGATTCTACACAGACATAAATTTACATGGTTATTGTAGGATTTCTGTGGTAAACACAATGAAATACGAAATACCTTTCTGTGAAGGATGTGTCCACTTAAAGGAGGGGGCTGGTACAAATATCCTGAATTATACTTTAATGCATGCTTTTAACATTTCTTATTATTAATTATATTTTTCAAATTTACTCAATCTTGGCATCATTGAATTATAGTCTCTGTAGCCCTACCCTGGCCTAGGCTCTGGTTTTCCTCCAGGATTTTTGAAAGAAATTGATGGGATGGTCCTTTGCTTGCTTCCGGAGAGTAAATTAGTTTATTGTCCTCCACGTGGTTATACGCAGTTTGTATTGTTTTTTGACAATATATTTATTATTATTATTATCATCATCATCATCATCATCATTATTATTATTATATTATTATTATATTATTATTATTATTATTAACTGCTTTTTGAAACAATTAATTGAAATTGCATTTCTTTAATGACAACGATAAATCATTGGATACAAAATTCATTTCTTAATGTGTTAGCAGATAATTCAATGTCCCTCTTATCTTTTCTATACCGACTAAATACTATGTTTTCATATCTAATAATTGTTATTTAATTGGTATAGAAAAGATACATAATCAGGAAGAATGTTGAATAATTTATCCGCTAACACATTACCAGAAAAAATGCCATGATAAATATTAAACCTATTTTGTTAATTCCAAATTTAATTTTTTGAATTCTGATTTTCACTTCCCTAAATTACTCACAAACATTTTCAAAAGCCAACAAAAATGAGGTTATTTAAAAACCAAATTATTTCCCTTATCTTTCAAAAATATTTGTGGGCAACATGTAAATACAGTTAGGGAGCTACGTTAATAATTATAATAGCATGTACTACTAACGTCCTATGGTGTTGAAATAATGTTGAGTAAAACTGAATTACTGTCAAAGTATTGTTTGATGTTAATAAGTTGTCAGATGTGTACCAAACATAATATTTTGAGTTTTAAAGAAAACTTTTCCTATCAAAATTTAGAAAATATGGTAGGCATAAAATATACTTCAATAAATTGCACAAGAAACTCTATTTCCCTACTGGACTTATCCCTGTCTCTTACCAAGATCACTTTCCTTTATTTTTAATTTTCTCATGCACTGTACACAACTATAAAATAAATGCAATAGAAGCAAAATGATTCAATGCACCAAATGCTATTGTTTTCTTTATTTAAAAAATTGATGGACTTATTTATGCCACAACCCCTTCCTATGTAATGTTTATATTAGTAAGCTCTTCATCAAACATACAGTTAATGAAAATCCGTAAAGAACAAAAAAAATTTACGTTTCATGTCCTGCGTTCAATATTTAATAATAATAAAAAAATAATAAATTTATTGTCAAAAAACAGTACAAACTGCGTATGACCACGTGGAGGAAAAAAAACTAATTTACTCTCCGGAAGCAAGCAAGGGACCATCCCATCAATTCCGATCAAGGGCCCTAAGGCAGAGGCGGATTCAAAAATTTCAGCAAAAGTTCCTTATATTAATACATACATTAATATGTGTTGTTTCATGTTAAGTAAAAATTCATGCATTAGAAGCAATGTAAGAAATTAACATTCACGAAACAATAAATAAAATATGTGATTGATTAATAACGCCAGTGATGGAGAATAAACTAACGAGGTAAGCCCTACATTGATTCGAAGAAATATCATGTAACCAACCCTACGCAATTTTGCAAGACGTTTGAACTTCGCCCTTCCTACTAATAAATAACAATAGTATCTCACTATGTTGTGTTGATATGATTAATTATATAGCTTTCTTTCAAAATATCCCGCTTGAAATTGAAGAATATGATCGTTTTTTATTGCTTTTTCCCGTCGTTCCCGCGCATTGACAAGTGCTGCTATGCACTCTCGTGCTGCCGTGTAAACATATGACAAATGCACATCTGTTCTCATGGTGCAAGGAAGTAGGAAACATATGATCGGCTGTACGTGTTGCTCATAGAGTTACTTTTGTTCAAAATACATCTTAATGAGCAGGACAGTCTCAAGAAAGAACATTTTGAAGAAACAATAAATCGGCCTGAAATATGGTGAGTAGAATTACAATTACTACGCTAAAGGCTTGAAATGCAATTGCGATATATCGAAGCCGGCATATACATGTTCACATTTATTTGTGACGTATGGCGGGTTTTATTGAATAAAAATTGACTTTCGACAGAGTGTTCTTTCTACTGGTACATTGCGTGGACTTGTATATGTATCTAGACTTGCATTACGAAAAGAGTTCATGTTTAAAGCCTGAATTCTACTTCTTTCTATATCTGTTCAAATTTTCTGTTATTTATTTTAACACATTATTGCATGAAACACATGATGTCAATGAAATGTTTTTTAATGATTGAGATTGAATGTAACAAAACTGAAAGAAGTCATATTTTCACTTGTTTTGTGTCGTAGACCTACTATTTCGACCACTTGACAATTGAAATTCATTATGAGGTGCTGTACCTCAGCTGTAATATACTTCTGTAATATCAACCCAGCAGTTAATTTTGAGTTTCTTCTGTCCCGTTCAAGAAATTTCTACGACTGATAAATGAGAACTAAGAGCTTTGGTTGCGCTTGATAGCAAATGCGTGCAGAGTTAATCCTATTATTCTTTTATAATATGTAGCGAAGAAAGTAAATATATTTGCTCAACAGACAATGAACATAAAATAAACTTTATTGTCAAAAAAAGCAGTTGCAAACTGCGTGTGAGCACGTGGGGGATAATAAACTAAGTCACTCTCCGGAAACAAGCAGGGGACCATCCCATCAATTCCGATCAAGGGCTCTGGCGGATTTAATACTTCAATAAACAAATTAATAAAATACGTAGTTATCATTTATTATTCCAAAATGAATCGTAGATATAATGTGCAGTGAAAATTCGAGATAAATAATAACAAAAGTTTTAAATTACATTTCCGCCCATGGAAAATCCACCCGGAGGAAAACGGGAGAAAAACCCGAGCCAGGATGGTGCTACAGATAATGTATACAACCCTACCAAGGTTGATAAGTTAATAAACTATAATAAATAAAACAACATGCATGAGAAAAGGAATTTAATTAGTATCTAGAGTATTATAACAATGGCGTGACAAAGTATAAGACAAGTTGACATCACATCATCCGAAATCATATGGAAAACGATATTTATTGGTAAATTAAATTTCTTTTGGATTCTAAAAGTTTGAATGGATTGGTCCCAAAAGATAATGCTGTATCAAAAATTAGAATAAACAATTGCAAAATACACGCAGTGAGAAACGTGTAAACTTACAACCTTGACTAGAATTCGGAACGCATAGCACAATTTGCTTAGTTTGGAATTCAGATTATCGATGTGACAATTCCATTTGAGGTTGTCCTGAATATGGAACCCTAAAAATTTGGTTAATTT
This sequence comes from Laupala kohalensis, assembly GCA_002313205.1. Lineage (NCBI taxonomy): Eukaryota > Metazoa > Arthropoda > Insecta > Orthoptera > Trigonidiidae > Laupala > Laupala kohalensis. The sequence goes on along the minus strand of NNCF01127932.1, from coordinate 128,123 downwards.
GACAGATTTTATTTGGGTTTCCTTTATCGAAAGTGATGTAGGGGGAAGAGATTTTATTACATTATTGCGAAATGACATGGATACAGTTTTTTCAGTATTGACAATGATACGATTAGAATGAAACCAAGACGAGAGGTTAGATAGAACTTTTTGCACATTGACATTTTTACGTAGTAAATTAGTATCATCAGCAAAGAGCCCCATTTTGTAATCAGGTGTGGTAAACATATCGTTTACATACAATAAAAAGAGGATAGGGTCTAAAATTGAATCTTGAGGAACTCCACAAGAAAGTGGCTTTGTTTCTGGAAGATAATGTAGGAATACTTTATTTTCAACATGGGAAGTTCCGACTTGCTGATGCCTATCTTTTAAGTAGGTAGTTAGCCAATCCACGAATGCCGTATGAATTTAGTTATGAGAGAAGAATTTCATGATAAATTACGTCGAATGCTTTCGATAAATCGAGAAAAAAGTCTTGAAGATTATCTCCACGGTCAAGATAAATGGTTACATTATTTAAAAAAATGGTACTGTTGGTAGAAAGGGAATTTCCTGGAACCGTGCTGATCGTTTGAGAGAACAGTATTATGCGATAAGAAGTCTCATTGGAGATTTTTCAAGGACTTTTAAGAATGTTGGCAATAAGGTTATGGGTCGATAGTTTCCAACACCACTTTTATTTCCTTTCTTGTGTAATGGTTTCACTTTAGGTTTCTTAAATATGTCAGGAATTACTCATCTGACAAAGCTATTAAAAATATGAGTGAGGGGATTTATAACGCGGGAGGAAGATTCTACTATAAATTCAGGTATGTCATCTATCCGTGCTGAAAATTTATTTTTTTAGTAAACTGATGACACTCGTAACTTCACTAGCTTAGTTTTGGCAATGAACATAGAATGCGACACATATATGGATGTATTTGGTGGACATTAATTTGGAGTTATTGATTTCGATATTTTACCTACTTCTGAGAAATATAAATTTGCGATATCTCTTGGATTTGGTAAGATTTTGTCATCGTCTAACAGGGAAACGTTTTCTTGGCAATATTCTGAAGGGGGCTTTTAATTTTTTACAATATTCCACATTGTTCTGGTCCGGTCGTTTGATTCTAGTATCTGTCATTTTCCATTATTTTAGCTGCAAAACCAGTTTTCTAAGAGTGTATTTATATTGTCGGAAATAATCATGAAACTCGGGTGTTTGGTTATTAAGTTTTGAAAGAGAATGTAAATGACGTTTGTTTTTGGAAGAAATTCTTATCCATCTATTGTGATTGTGTACTTTAACTAACTTGCGTTTTACGGGAAAGCTAGAGTTGTAATACTTAATCGTGAATTTATCGTTGATGTTTTCACAATTATACACATCATCCCAAGTTTCCTGATGTATCAAATTTCTAAAAATGGATACATTTTTTACCCGTAATATGTCTAGGAAGCTTATAGAGGATTTTACATGGTTTTAATTTATCGTTAATAGTCAATATTTGGACAGTGGTCGCTGTATCCCGCGTTAAGTTCTTGAGAAGTGTACATGAGTCTATAGTTGACAATTATCTGGTCCAGCAATGTTTCAGATGATCCGGAGATGCGCGTGGGATCGAATATGGTAGTGATAAGATTGAAGGAACTGATTAAATTATTAAACCGATTGTTGGGATTGCGCGCGGAATAGGACACACTGAGGAAATCGATATTGAAATCTCCCCAGATAACAACAGATTTCGTATGTTTCCGCATTAGACGTTTTAAAACTATTTCGAAATTCAGAAAAAAAAATTTGAAGATCTGATTGAGGAGTTCTATAAATAAACAAAACTACAATGCCTATGTCGGTCAAATAAATTGCAGAGTTCGAACTATTTTGTGAATAAGTAGGAAGAGAAGTGAATTTTATTGAAATAATAGATAATCTCAAATTCTATCAGTAACCACGTTTACATTTTCGTGCTGGTGGAACATATAATTCGAAAAGGAAATAAAAATTCGAGGAAGAAGTGGAAAATAAGAACAAAACTCAATTGAAAAAAGTGTTCTAAAATTTTATTATTTGAAATGTATTTTTCATTTTTGAAGAGAGTTTACATCATTTTTTAATTCATATTTTTGCGTACAGGAGTTCTACACCGCTCTCTTCTGTATCGTGGACCGGGGTGGATCCAGAATGTGATCTGGGGTGGGGGGGGAGAAGTTGACAAGGCCCCCCGCATTATTAATAAANCCCCCCCTCGATAGTTTCGTCTTCCGAGGAATCACCCGTTTTATTAATAGTGGAAATAAAATACATTTATGGCAGCGGAAGTATTTATTTTGTTTTCAGTCTTGTACTTGCATTTGCGTGGTACTTTGGAGTGCACTTCTGTATACAATAATATTGCGCTGCATATAAAAATCCTTTACCATGGAGGACGAAATACAATGGAAAGGATATTAAGTGACAAGTAACGTAAATCCCGGTGATGTTAACTGGGAGCAGGGTTCTAGATATTGTAAATCAAATGAAAAAAATATTTAACGAGTTGAACATGCTCCTTTATGTATTTTACAAATACAATTCCTTGAGAGGTTGGGCGCGATGTGATCCCTTGGATCGCCACTGATAGTGGATACTTGTCCTCCTGCAAAGAATGATACTGACCCCTACCCTATTTAAAATATTTTTATTTTCTTTCAGTGAAATCAGTTTTATGAATGAGAAAAAAATGTTACATTGAGTGTTTTTTAATTAACATTGTTCCATTCTGTATTTCGTTTTGTGCGAGCTTTATTTTGTGCTTTTATTACGTAATGTTTTAAGCTTTTTTTACGCATTCACATTGAAAAATTGTAGGAAATTTTATACACTTTCTTTGATTGATGTTTCTTTTGTATAATTGATATTTCTTTTGTAAATGGATGTTTCGATTGATGTTTCTAGCTTCTTTTGTAGAATCCAAAATTATTGCCGGAGTCGAGAAGAAAATATTTGGCGCCTAATTGTGACCAAATTTGACTTATGTGTTTTGACAGTGTGTGAACTTGGATGGTAAAGGGACAAATTTCTACCCAAAATCTAGTTTTATGAAGAGTCCAGTATCCCTCCCCAACCAAGGAGCTTCGTTTACATAAGAGGTGGCCCGCGATTGGCGCTTCGACGCTTGCTGCGGACAACTGCGAACAGCGTTAGAGGAGGTGGAGGATAGAAACTCGGGCGCCACCACTCTCCCCTCCACTTGGATACAAAGTAGAGTTCAACTCAGGAACATAGCTACTTATTGAGCAAATAAATGAGTCAAAATGGCTTTATAAACTCTGATTAACAACTTTTATTTATAATGTGGGTTGCACGTCTCTAACAGTTTTAAATAAACGGTTAATTATCAAATAAATAAATAAATTTATTGTCAAAAAACAGTACAAACTGCGTATGACCACGTGGAGGGAAAAAAAACTAATTTACTCTCCGGAAGCAAGCAAGGGACCATCCCATCAATTCCGATCAAGGGCCCTAAGGCA